>JAKLLW010000380.1:0-36418 GCA_022814695.1 Neocatenulostroma microsporum
TATTAAGTATACTAGAGGGGATTACGTAAGCTAATATATTACTATAACTAATATAGTAATAGTACTAGAAGTAGTAAAGGCTAATAAGTAGAATAGTCTACGCCTATATAAGCGTAATAGCTAGAGTTATTATAGCGACGATAACGTACTAACAATAAGGAGTTATATTACTAGCGGTATATACTAAAGATAGTATAGAGTTACTAAAGAGCGTAATAAAAGAATTAAGGTAATTAGAGTAGTAGTTATAGAGTAATACCGTCGCGAGAGAAGAGTTAAGTTAGTACGGCTAAGCTAGGTTCGGAGGGCCTAGACCGAGCGGTAAACTACTACCGTTCTAAAAGTTTACGCTTATACGCTAGAGCGTTAACGGCGGCGTAGTATAGTATAGCTTAAAGGCGTCTAACGACTAATAACCGAGTACTTAGATCTACTACTCTAGTATACCGTTATCGGCTATATATTATACTACGCCCTTATAGAAGGAGTAGCTAGAGTAATAAGCCTTATTGTAGCTAAGGTTACGTAGTCGCTCCTTAACGATTCGAATAACTTACTAGCGAGAGAAGTAGCTATATTACTATAGTCGGAAGAGCGGAGCGTCGGCCGGAGCTAGTTAAGCTATAAATAAACGACGGAAGTTAGATACCGCGTACGTTAGTAGGCCTATTACTACAATATAGATTACGACTCCTTAATAATCGACGTCGGTCTTCGAGCGCTTAAGTCGGAGCGTAATATAGTCGTAAGTAGGGCTAAATACTACGTCCGACTATATTACGTACGTATTCTTAAATAAGCGCTTAGCGACGTCGGCTTTACTATACGTAATCTTACCGAGTCGAAGGAAGCCTACGAAGGCGAGTATAAACGTAGCGTTAAGGGTAAGCTAGTCGATATCTAGTAAGGGGCTTAGTAAGCTTAGTACTAGTAGTAACGTAAGCGGTAGTTATAGCTATTTAATCGAAGGGAATACTAAGCGTACCCTCTTAAGAAGGCGCTTTATAGAGCGAGCCTTAAATACGGCTAGTAGTAGCTAACTATCGACGTAGTATAACGTAAGCGCTATAACGTAGTTCTCGATTATTAAGGCCGAGACCTTAGTAACTTTATAGTTACCTATACTAAACGCTCGGTCGACAATCTACTACTCGAGTAGCGAGCGTAATACCGGCTAAGGGGCTTAGTAGTTAACGCCGGTATAGTAAATCTACTATTAAATAGCCGACTAGTAAGTCGCTCGTATTATCGGAGCTAATCCGTACTATATAAGTACGACCTAGTTATAGTAAGATAGTTTAATTAAGGCGAGCTACTAAGCTAGTAGTAAGTTTAGTACGTCGATTAGATATTAATTACCTACTAGTAAGAGTAAAGGTTAGCGATTATAAATAAGTCGAGCTACGAGAGCGTGTCCGCGAGCGCGTTATCCTTAGATCCGAGCTACTCTAAGTTAATAACAATATTAGAGTCGAGCGTATCGAGTAAGGCTATATAGAGAGGAGCGTTACTATCGCTACGTAGCCGACCCTTATTATAACTATAAAAAGCGACAGTATTGTTAACGTATACTCGGAGCTCGTAGCCGCGCTAGTACTAGCGCTAGAGTCTTAGCGAGAGTTGTACTACTTAAACTTCGGCGACGTTTATATAAGCGGAGTCCTTATAGACGACTATAAAGGCTCGGTCGGCTTACGTACGTATAGTATCGGAGCGCTAAGAACTAGAGCCTTCTTTATACTAGAAGGCGCTAAGGCTATATAATAAGGCGTCGCTAAAGAGGTAAATAACTCGTCTAGTACGGCTAAGGTAATTAATACCGTTACTAAGCTATAGCGCTTATAGCTACTAAGCGAGATCGTCGCGTAGTACTTAAGGTAGTAGTCTCGAGCGAGTACCCTTAAATAAGGCGATAAATAACTATAGCTCGGAGGTATATAAGCGAGCGACGTAGATAACCTTTACGTACTATACTAGATAGCTACCGAGCTCCTATACTTAAGTAAGTAAGAGTAATAGTACTCGAAGCGCTACTAAGACCTCTTTAATTACGAGCGCTTACTTAGTTAGTAATAATCGAGCTTCTATTCGGATTGTATTAATAGTAATACCGAGTACTTCGGCTATAGTACCTTCGACGTCCTTTTTATCGTTACGAGGTATATCGAGTTACTTAGTAATATCGAGCTACGCTTATACTATAGCGTCGGTAGAGTCGAGTTACTAGAGTACGAAGATAAAGTCGTTAAGGTAGTAATTAAGCTCTCGCTATAGACGAAGCTCTAGTATCTAGTATAGTACCTTAGCGAAGAGATTAAATAGAAACGGTATAGTACGTAAGCTAAAGAGGAGACAGTTTTCTTAATAGTACTTACTAAGCTAGGTAAAACCGAGTAGATAACGCTATAAGGCTACAACTAGTACTATCCGGAAGGCGTCCTTAATATTACGCTTAATAATAATCGCGCTAAAACCGGCTACTCGGACTCGGCCGATAATACTATCGATTGTAACGTAAAACAGTACGGCTATAAGGCGTAGTATACTGTCGTTTACTAAGTTATTAATAGGAAAGGAAAGGTCGTAGATATAGCGCTAGCCGCCGTCTCCTTTTAGGACTAGACCGAGTAGTAATAATACTAACTTATTGCTAGTAACTTTAGAAACGCGGCCGAGCGCTAGATCGACTACTAGCTTAGTCGTTATCTTAGCGGCGTCGGCGCTTAATAAGGCGTAGTTACGTAATATACGTAGAACTATAGTACCCTCGAATCTAAGGAGTACTCTATATAATATAATACCGTAGATAATACTAGCGAGGTTACTAGGGTATTACTAAAGGAGCTCCTACTAGTAGTCCTTATAGAGCGGCGATTATACCGATAAGATCTTACCGATTAGCGGTAATATTACAAATAGTAGTATAGTATTCGGTCGCGCTACTAGAACGTAACCTCTATCGGTTATCCGAGTATCGTAAAACCGGTACCTACCCTTTTATTCTAGCGACGGTAACAATAGTATTATATAAGAAACCCCTCTTATAGGTTTAGTCTACTCTAGTAAAATCTCTTACTTACGGCTTTTCGTCGAAGACTCTCGTCTTCTTCTTCTTAACTTAGTCGTCTTATCTATACCTAGCCCTATTAGCGTAATATACCTATATAAGTATACTACTACCTATAACGACTCCTAATATACGTACTAGTATTAGCTTAATCGACTATACGACTACCTTAAGATCTTTAAGGTAACTATACTAAATACCGAAGGCTATAAGTACTAGTTCCGCGACTAGTTTAAGACGCTAGACTTTATACTAAACGTTATAGATACCTTCCGCTAGGAGTTTACTAAAGAAGCTAAAGGTAACAAGACCTTCGAATACCTTAGCGCGTACTATATAGTAGCGTAGGCTAAAGTCGAGAAGTACTATAAGCTAGTAGACGAGACTCCGATAGTATACGCGGTAGTAATACTAGATCTAATAACGAAGCTATAGTAGTTTAAGGAGCGCTAGACTTAGCCGTCTTAAGCGGCGTAGCTTAATAGAGTTGTTACGTAAGTAAAGGAGATCTAGCGCGACAACTATATACTAAAGTAGTCTCCGAATATAGCCTTAACTATTATTAACGACGACAAGAACAATCTTAATATATAGCTATATAATTATAAGCGTATACGCTTAACTAGAGGCGGCGGTATTATTAACTAGCTCGACGAATACCTTACTACTAATCTTATACTAGATACCGACGGTTTTAATCTACTATAGTAGTAGTACGACCGCCGTAATACTACGCCGGAGCTCGTAAGATTTGCCTTCGATATACTCGCTTTACTAATAATATCGGACAATACTAAACGCTCCTTTAGCGCTAGCCGCGATATAATTACGTACTACCGTAGTCGACTCCTTAACGATATTATCTAAGCTTGTATATACCTACGTAGCTAGTACGGTCTACCGAAGCTAGTAAAGAAGGGTAATAAGTAGATAATTAAGGAGTTTAACAATAAGGAGAAGATTAAGAAGGAGTACTAGAAGGAGTAGAGTAGTAGCGATAACGATAAGGCTAATAAGGCTAATAGTAGTAGCGATAGTAAAGGCGGTAATAACGGTAGTAGCGGTAGTAGCGGTAGTAAAGATAAGGACGAAGATAAGGTTACAGTACTCGATTAACCGTATACCAGCTTCACAGACTGTAACTTCCTAATCCGGTAATGGTGACCATAGTCTTATTGGACTCGAGGCTCTCACTATTGGTTTGGTCTGGTCTAAGGCCTCAAACCAAACCAAACCAAACCAATAAGCTCACTGTCTTGCTGGAGCTAGATCCGTCACCCACGGCCTGTCTCAACAGTCTCATACACATGAATGGACCTTCAGGTTCTCGCAACGGCTGAAGGTTCATCTTGATATACTGGCTGCCTATGCAGCTGTCCAGGAAGGAGATCGTGTCAGTGAAAGCCGCTCTGCATGCCTCCAACACGACGATCTGTACTAGAAGCAAGCTGCTAGCTCTCTGCATGAACGTGCAAGATTCTCGCCACGGGTTTACCATCGTGAAGATGATGCGGCAGTAGGCAAACCAGGCTCTTCCAAGACATCAAGACCTCATCACGCATTTACAAGCCGACATGCAGCTTCTTCCTGCGCTGCAGTCGACATTGAAGCAGCAGAAGTCGTCCATCGGCCCGATGGGTCCAACTCTGCAGATACACATGTAGCAGAGCAACAGTGCAGTACTGTTCCGACTATAAGACAGACCCTGTTTCCTGGGTCGTGATGCATAGAGCAAGACAGCTAGACCGAGCCTAATCTTCGAGGTGTCCCCGAAAGCGTTGATTTGCTACCGCTTGCTGGATGACATGTATCTCCGTCAAATGTTGCGTAAATCATGGGCCTCTGATCTGGGCTGGGAGGTCTATCTAGCCAACAACCGCCTGTTATCCTTCCGGGGATGTGCCAATTCTCAGCAGATGCGTAAGACCCTGGACCAAGGGTTGGGAATCCGGCCAGATAGCTGAACAGCACACATCCAGTATTCCACTGAACAACGGCCGATGAAATACACTGGGAGGTCAATCCAGCCTACACCCGTCTATCATGCCTCCGGGGAATGCGTCACCTTCAGTAGATGCCTAGATTGCCAAACCAAGATCCAGAAATCGGGCCAGATAGCTGAAAACCACATGTTGCCGTCCAACGTTCGATATGTGACGGCCGAGTTCTGAGCAGGGGGTTCTCTTGAGCCTATAATCACGATCTGGAGATTCGGCGATAGTGCAAAATCCACACTCAAACATACATACTGCTTATACAACTTTAGAAACCTTTCATCTGAAGCCCTTTGCTACTGCTTTTGCTACCGCCCCTAGACGCCTGAGATGGTGCCCTGGAAGTTTGAACAGGCGGAGCAACGTTGACATCTCCACCGCCATCTCTTCCACCACCACCTCTTGTACTACTTTGCTGTGCTCGATGGTTGGTTTGCTGCACAGTCTGGTTGTGTTGTTGCTGAGATTGCGATTCCGTCGCTGACGTAAGGAGGAGAGGCGGCGACGGTGGTGCAAACTGGTAACGCCCTGGCGTCGACGATGGCCATGTACTCTGTAGAGGGGAACTCTGTTGAGCGGTATTCTGTTGAGCGGTATGCTGTTGGACGGTACTCTGTAGAGCGTTGAATTCCTGTTGTGAGGCGTTGATTCTGAGTCGGTTATTGGGTTTCTCCCGTAGAGTATCGCGAGTCCCTTGTAGGGCATTAAGTCTGCTGAAGTACTCCTCAGGTGGATTGCCGGTCACTACGCCTTCGCGGATAGGTGTAGTCTCCGTAACCTGCAGAAAGGGGAAGAGTCGCTGGGGAGACGGCGTTTGGACTGGATCTCGGCGTGGCGCTTCGTCAGGAGCGAGCGCCCGCGAGCTCATGTTGGATTTTGGTGCTCCTGACGGCGGTTGATCACGAGATGGCATGGTTGGTGACGGCGGTGGGTTTGTTGTTGTTGATGTGTAGCCGGGAATGAAGTTCTCCAACCGGTGAAGAGAAGCTGCTTCGGCGCGTGAGGTGATGTCGTTCGTCGGCCGGACGCCGATCCACCGAAATACTTTGTCCAAAGGATGTGGAACCAACAACTCGGAATGCTTGCCTGGCGGTACTTGCGGATCTCGATACAGGGTCTCCAGCCAGTTCAGCACCTATGCTTTGATGACGTCGGCAAACGTGGAATCCAGCTTCGGGATGTCGGCGTGCTTCACTTGTGGTCGCATTCCTCGCAAGCGATAGCGGGCGAAGTCGTCAATCTGTGTGTCCAAGACGGGTCGAAGGAGGGTTTTCGTTGAGCAGTCCGTAAGATCAGCCCCGGCGGCTCCTTCGTGCCCGGGGTTTGCGAGGCTACCTATCGACCGCCCGTCTACGACGCTGAGCGTATTCGAGGTGATCAGAGAGGTGCTTTACAAGCATTCCAATGTTGGAAAACCCACTGCCAGTACGGTACCAGGACCGTTCAAAATCATGCATATGTCAACCGCTAATACAACGTATCCCCTTTTGTGGCAAAGTATAGTGCGGCAACGTGTGAGTATGTGTTAGACTGCTGCGTGTATCGGTGACGAAGCGACTGCTGCTCACAGGGCAAGAAGAGGTTACCGCACCGCAAACAAATAACATCCCAGGAAGATCGGGAAGAGATCAGTACAGAACAGGGAAGGGGACAGGGTCGTGTCCTTCTTGGGAATTTCCGTCTTCCTGTTGCACAGCAGCTTTCGCCTGCACACGGAAAGGAGCAGAGGATACCAAAGGCCACCGCATCGATTCTAGCTGGGTATTGTCTCCAGTGTGATAGCAGGAAAACCCCAGGAAGTCTTCGTGGAAGGGGAGGCATGGGCTCCTGCAGAGTCGCGAGGTGAGGTTGGGGAGCGAGATGTCCCCAGATGTGCATGCGGTGCCTGCAGGTGCTGTCGTCGCCGCCAATGCCAAGCTTTCCACAGCCATGAACAATGACCGATATATCCGTGTCAACTCTACCTAACATATCTCGACCACTCTTGGACCGAAAGAATTGGATGCTGAGATTTACTGAGGCCAAAAGACGGATGACTTCTATATTGACCTACATTTTGACCTGAATTTTGGCCAGGCAAACAGGAAAAGAAAAAAGAGATTTAGCCATGTAACTCGCTGGAATCAACAGCAGATCCGAAAATCGGTGTTACTCTCGCCGGGTCTCGAACTTCGCAATGTTAGACATTGATCACAATGCAGACAGAATGTGGTGATAATTACCCCGGGACCTTATCCGTTCTCGATCTGAGATCGTGTGAAGGATACGTCATACCACTAGACCACGAAAGCGACCATGAACTTCTCATGTGTATATTTCATCACGGTAAAATTAATAGCTTATGTACACCTTCATAGCCGTGCCGAAGCTACCATCGCTGATTGGCGGTTCTTATCGGCCACGCCCCGTGCCTTCCTCATCTGTGGAACGAACTTGCTCCAATTTGCTCCCTGTAAGTCAGCGAGAGTTATAAGCATTCTTGTTTTCCGAATGCTTGAGTTCAGCGCTGTTCTCACTCTTTTACACTTTGTTCACTGGGCACTCTTTCTAAGTCCCAAGTTATACAACGTGAAAAGCAGCTGCTAAGTAAAGACGGATCTGCAGCACTTCCCTCAACACTTGACGCTGCACAGTATCTTGCCACTGCCACCAGGTCTCACTCATCGCCAACCACACTCCGCGATGTCGAGCTTCGCTTTGGACGATTACGATCCGCCGTGTGCGGTCAACCTCACCGACGACTTAACGAGAGATCAGCTACTCGCTTTCCCGGCCTTCAAGACGTGGATCAACACACTAAAGCATTCCTTGTCTCTCCAGAAGAACGAAAGGCATGAGTTCCACAAAGCGCCCTATCAGCTACGCTCCATCAACATCCAATCAGTAGACTGGTTCAGCTCCGGCGAGAAGAAAAGGCTCGGCTTCATCAAACTTCAGGCGCAGATCACGAACGAAGATGGCGCATATCTACCTGGGGCGGTCTTCATGCGTGGTGGCAGCATTGCTATGCTACTCATCCTCCAGCCAGACGACGTACCAGAAGACGACGAGAAGGAGAAACACGTCCTACTGACGGTGCAGCCAAGGATCGCAGCCGGTTCTCTCAGCTTTGTGGAGATCCCTGCAGGCATGTTGGACGACAGCGGTACTTTTGCGGGAGGTGCTTCCAAGGAGATACAGGAGGAAACGGGACTGACCGTCAAAGCCGAGGAACTGCTAGATATGACTGCGCTTGCGATGGAGAGCAACGGAAGTGATGAGGAGCTACAGAAGGCGGTCTACAGTACCCCTGGGGGATGCGATGAGTTCATACCCATCTTTCTCTACCAGAAACGCATTCCAAGGGCAGAGTTGAAGGAGTTCCAGGGTAAGCTTACCGGACTGCGCGATGAGGGAGAGAAGATCACGCTCAAGGTTGTCAAGCTGGAAGATCTCTGGAAGGAGGGTGCACGAGATGCGAAGACGCTGGCGGCTTGGGCGCTCTATCAAAGTCTGCGCAGCGAAAGCAAGATATAGTGCGGAACGTGGTTGAGGTGTCAAGCGCGGTATCACGCACTCTCTCGGCGAACAGCGGCGTCTCAAGCCAATGGGTGGGCCGGTGGACAGTGAGAGATTGCTATTAGCTGTCGAGAAGATGGACTTAAGCTCTTGCGTTCAAGCGCGGCGTCAGCGACTCTCACGGCGGACAGTGAAGTCTTGGGCCAAGATATGGGCCGGTGGATAATGGGATAATGCTTTTAGCTCTGCGAGAAGAGCCATCTTAAGCCTGCATGTGTATCACCCTTCCACTTCTTGCCTTGCGCCGTATCCGGAAACAGATGCCAGAAGCAATGAGGACAGCCTGGGTACACATCCAGCTTCGTTGCAACTCCAGCCTTGTTCAGTACATTGGCGTACAGGATGCCTTCATCTCGGTTGATGTCCATCCCACAAGTCTGCAGGTACGTCTTCGGCAGCCCAGCATGCCCACCAGGCCACAACGCAGCTTTGAAGTATGGAGAAACGTAGTCGCCTTGCAGACATTTGTCGAATGCGGCCTTGACCTCTTTGCTGAGCATTGGCGAGTTGAGGCAGACACGATCGGTGCGAGAGCGGTAATGTTCTTTGTACTGCTCCGGCACATCGTTCGGGTTGAAATACGAGCCTGCGCTCAACAGGACTCCAGACAGTGCTGGCTTCAACGCCTCATCTCGGGCCTGCAGAGCAAGGCAAGCAGCTATGACTGCTCCGGCACTCTCACCGCCTACCAGGAAGCCCGCCGATGTATCCGATCCGAATTCGCCGACGTGGGATGCAATGTGCTTTAGTGCATCCCAGCTATCCTGGACTCCCGTGGGAAACTTGTGTTCAGGTGCCAGTCGGTACTGAGGAGCTATCACCACGCAGCCGTGCTCAAGCGCAATCTCCCGGCACAGTGGAGCGGTCTGCTCCGGTTTCCCAATGCATCCGCCACCACCATGATACCACACCAGTACCGGCAATCGTTTGTCAACTACCGCAGTGGGCTTGTAAACGCATAGACGCAGCGATGTTCCGTCTCGTGTTGCGTACGTCGATTGCGTGTCCTGCACGCCTGGCTGAGGCGGTGCCAAAGGCATGTTGTCCCAACCGTCACGGAGCTGCTTGACGACTGCTGCCGGGTCATCGCTTGACGGCTTCCATGACTGCGGTATCTTCTGGTAGAACTCCTTGATTTCCGGATTCATGACTGATAGTTGATCGAGCGCCTCGGGCGTCGGTAATGTCATCGCCATCGTGTGCAGTAGTTGTCTCTGGCGAGATAGTTGCAGTAGAGTCCCTGTGGGCTGTACACTTCTGCGTCGGGTCAATGGCGAATAGCAGGCTTTTATAGACCTTTCAGCTGGTTGTTGATAAGCAGATGCCGGGTGTTCGCCGGTAAAGAGTAAGCTGAGCTGTAACAGGCCAATGAGACAACGAGCCGCCTCGCTTTCGCTTGCAATGGGTCGTCCCACGTGGTGGAAAGAGACCAGAGGATGTGGGCGTCCGTTCAGTACTATTGTACACATGCTACGTATCGTACACCCATATCATACACTCTATCCGAAGTGAAGAGTCCTTCTACCCATAGTCTCCCCTCATCTCATTGAGCACAGCCCGCTGCCTCTGCCCACTCATGCGCTCAAAGCGATCAACAACCATTGTGAACGTACCTCTACCACCAGTCAGCGACCGCAGATGCTTCAAGTAGCCGACCATCTCTTTCAGCGGCACACGGGCAACAATCTGCTTTGCATCGCTGCCACCGGCACCTACGTCTGAAGCTGCATGACCGCCGGCGTAAGGATCTGGCGGAGCGTATATCCGGTTGACGTCGATGGCTGTATTCTGTGAGTTGGATGAGGTCTCGTCCGAGCCTAGCGAGACGACGCTGCCACCTCTTGCGCTGGAGATGTCGTGAACCACTGAGCCTAGGCTGTCTTCATCTACGCCAATCGTGACGAGCATGACAGGCTCCATCATGACAGTCTCGCTCGCTTGCGCGCTGGCTTTCAGAGCCTGTTGCACGGCCATACGTGCCGCAGAAGAGATAGCAGCCAACGTAGTGTTCGCGAGGAGGTGCTTGGCTGGGTCGAATGTGATGTTGACTTGTGCTGAATGGACGGGGTAGCTGTGAGTAGATCCTCTGGCGAATGCTGCTGAAGCGCCGTTCTGGAAGGCTTGCAGGACTGCCGGCATAGGCAAATGATCAGGCAGGCCAGGCTTCTCTTCGTCGGTCGGCGAGCCATCGGAATGCAATGTCGGCGTTGAGACAATCACCCGGTTGCTGTCCGCCAGCTGAAACACATGGATCTGCTCATTCTTCGCCTGCAGGTCGCCCTCCATCGCTGGCACAACGGAAGCCGTGCATGCAGCCTTCGAGCTCCTGCCACTGACTTCGCGATCAAACACCTCAGTCACTTCGCCACTATCAGCAGTGACAGCCTCCCGATATCCGATCTCGATACTACCAATTCGCGCCTTAGCCCTCAAATCATTGACAAGCCGGTCCCGCGCAATCTCCAGATGGAGCTCGCCCATACCTGCTAGATGCGTCTGCCCGCTCTCTTCATCCATACTGACATGCAGACTCGGATCTTCTCTCAGCAACAAATCCAAGCTCTCCCTGATGTGCTTCTCCTCCGCCAGACTATTCGGCTCAACGCTCACGAAGAATACCGGAGGCGGCACATCAATCGGCCTGAGCTGCAGACTATCAACCGGCGCAGGCGGGCCATTCTTCGGATTTGCGCCGGTATAGCTGATCAGCGTATCGCCTGTCCGAGCGAACTTCAAGCCTGGTATCACACCAATCTGCCCAGCAGGTATGCTGTCGATGTCCACGGCGTCATTGGCGTACATCTTCAGCAATCGCTGGGCTCTCTCGGTGTTCTGGAGATTGGTGTTCCAGAGTGGTGCATTTCTGCCGATGGCGCCGGAGTAGACGCGCACATAGACTAAGACACCTCGCTTAGCGTCTGCGACGACCTTGAACGCTAGAGCGCAGGCTTCTAGGTTCTGCAAGGCGAATGTGGCCTTGTCTTTGCTGACCGCTTTCGAGGCAGTCTTAGATCGATCAGGTGCGGCCGTCGCGACGAGCTTGCCGGACAAGAAAGCCGCGAGTCCGCCTTTGGTGCCGGAGCCTAAGCTGACTTCGGGATCCGAGCGCTCGTCTGGAGAGGGTAGCAGGTCGACAACTGCGTCTAATAAAGGCTGTACGCCCACGTTGCGGAAACTCGCGCCTGCAAAGACCGGGACAAGCATTTGAGAGCTCTGCAGCACACAACTTCTCAAGCTTGCTGTGATATCAGCTGCATTGATAGCAAGATGATCCTCATCAGCTTCGAGGTACTTCTCCACCATCTCATCATCATGCTCAGACAACAGCTCCACAAGCGCTGTTCGAGCCTTTTTCAGCTCAGCCGCAAAGCCAGCATCTTCAACCTCCAGTCTCTGCAAATCAAAGACGTCAATCTCCTTCCCATCTCCACCCTCAGCATACTTCAGCCCCCTCAAACCTACAACATCCCCAACCCCGATCAATTTCCCATCACCACTCCACCAGGGGATACCGCACACAGCAGGCCAGATACCCAGTCTAGCACCCACTTCCTTCACCGTCCGCCCAAAAGCCGCACCATCCCGGTCAAGTTTATTGACGAAGATAATCCTCGGGATTTGGTAGGCAGAGGCCTGTGCCCAGACTTTCTCCGTCTGAGCTTCGACGCCCGCTACGCCGTCAAGGATGCATACTGCGCCGTCTAGTACTCGCAGGGAGCGCAGGACTTCGAAGGTGAAGTCCGCATGGCCTGGAGTGTCTATCAGATTAATGTTGTGAGGGGTTGAAGATCGCGGGAGCGGTACAGGACCAGATGTGGGTGGCGGAGATTGTTGGCCTGGTGGTAAGGGTGGCCAGGAGAAGGAGATAGCGGCTGATTGGATGGTTATGCCTCGTGCGCGTTCGGCGGGGAGGAAGTCGGTTACTGTGCTGCCGTCGTCGACGTCTGCTGGGTATTAGAGGCTGCTCACGTGCATATACTATAACGAACAGAAGAGAGCCGGATGTTCTTGAGGCGATGAGTACAGCATGCATAGAAGCGACAAGGGAGATACGATGAGGTTCTTACCTCCTATTCGTCTGGTGTAGCCACTATAGTAGAGCATACGCTCTGTCGTGGTAGTTTTGCCCTACCTTGTGTGAGTCTATCGATCTCCATCAACATACGGCCGGCTACGTACGGCATCGATATGTGCTATAATGCCAATGTTGCGTGTCCTCGTAAGAGCGGCTGATGCCGCATCCTTACCGGCCTGCGCATGGCTGCGAGGTGAAGTCGAGAAAGCTCTGCTGACAAGGGTGGATGGTCGTCTGATATCTAGTCTTGTCTGCGCGCATTGTGGCCATCTACAACGCAACAACATTCCCTGACGCCAGTGCTCCAATGCCTCGAACTAGATGAGATGAGAAGTGCAGTTGATAGAAACAAAAACAGTATGTCACGTTTGTCTCGCCGTACCAGCTGATCCTTGCCTATTCCATCGGCTTGCTCGCGTGGCGTGGCTTCCGGGATAGCCAAGGCCCAAGCACAACCCACCTCACCAGACATGACTACTGACACCATGCCTGTCCGCAATGAGCCAATCTTTCTCGCATGACCATTATTCTGGACCGAGTACTAACAGCAAAGCACCAGTCGCTCGAGCCCCAGCCAACCTTCGATTTCAGCGCCGGCAATCGGAAAGAGCGTTTTACGAGGGTGCATACAGATCGGGAGAAGGCAGTAGTCCAACGATGGATTACAGCGGCGCAGCTGGCAGTGGTTCGA
The DNA here is from genome assembly GCA_022814695.1 of Neocatenulostroma microsporum. NCBI lineage: Eukaryota > Fungi > Ascomycota > Dothideomycetes > Mycosphaerellales > Teratosphaeriaceae > Neocatenulostroma > Neocatenulostroma microsporum. Next base: position 13,386 of record JAKLLW010000380.1, read on the forward strand.
GTCCTTGGGCTAATAGCCCAGAGGCGAGCAGGACGAGCTTTGGGGATGGTGCTGTACCGAGGCAGGATCTACCTGGACCGGCGATACAGGAAGAGCATGAAGCCAATGGCGCGGAGGGGGAGCGTGGACCGCAATATACATATCAGCCAAACCAACCTGGGAGCTGGTCGCCGGAGCAGCAACAGCAATACCAATACCAGCAGCATCAGCAGCAGCATTACGCAGACCAACAACGAAGCTCAGAAGAGAACAGGCGGCCACATTCAGCTCGCTACCATAATGTACAACCACAGCATCACCAACAACAACAAGCCAGGCAGCAGCAACATATGCCGCAATACAAGCTCCAAGCGAAGATCACAGGACTAGAGCGAACGGGAAAGAAAGATCCCATACTGCGATTCGATGTCTACGTATGCCACGTGTACAGCCTCATGAGTGTAAGTCAAGAACAACCAATGCTGACCACAGCGAGCCTTAGACCAACCTTCCCAAGTTCAGAACCACCCAATTCCGCGACATCCGCCGCACTCACTCCGAGTTCGTCAAGCTCGCCAACCACCTTACCGCGTCGAATCCCGAGGCGCTCGTGCCTGCCGTACCGCCGCCGACCACCAGTGCCGGGATGGGTACGGATGAGGATGAGGCGCGCACGAAGACGGCGATGCAGAGGTGGCTGAATGTTGTGTGCAGTAATGATGTGCTGATGCGGGATGAAGAGATGGTGTTTTTTGTGGAGTCGGACTTTGGGTACTCGCCTGTGGTGAGGAAACGGCAGCCGGCGACAGGTGTGAGGAGGAAAGTGTTGAAGCAGTTTGCGCCTCCGCCGGATGATACACCGGAGTTGCTTGAAAGCAGACCGATCGTGAAGGGCTTCTATTTGGGTGCCATGGATGCGCAGCAGAAGATGGACAGAGTGGTCAAGAACAGACGGTCGTTAGGCGTAGCAGAGTCGGATCTTGGTACGAAGGTGGCAGCTCTGACGCCACAAGAAGCACATCCAGGACTGGCGAACGCGTACCGCAAGCTCGGCAAGGTTATACAATCTACTGGCGACTTTCATGCAGCACAAGGCACAGCTGAAGCCACCACGCTCTCCGACCCATTAGCATACCACAGCAGCGATGCTTTCATCGTCAAAGAGACACTCACAAACAGACATATCCTCCTGCGCGAACTCACACAAGCACAACAATCGACCCGGTCGAAGCTCACTGCAGCCGATCGTCTCAAAGCTCCATCAAGCGTCAAGCGCGACAAGGTCGATGAGGCCATTTCTGCACTAGACGAAGCGCGAAGCCACGAGTCGTACCTCCAGCAGAAGACGCAGCGCGTAACCTCCAACCTCCTGGTCGAGAAGCGCAAATGGTTCGCTCGCACAGCCGCAGACATGCGCGCAAGCATCCGCGAATACGTAATACGCGAGATAGAAGCCGAGCGCCGCACCCTCGCTACTCTCGAGCAAGTACGGCCAGACGTCCGCAACATCGATGCTTCCGGCGGTCTTAGTAGATTAGGTCGGGAAGCACACCCCGTAGCTCGACGCTCTAGCTTAGCGTCTTCGCAGGGGCCGAAGGGGGATGCTTGGTCTGGTGTCCCTCGAAGACCGGACGGTCTCAACCGAAGTATCTCCGGCTCGTTTGTCGCTGGGCAGACAGTCCCAGAAGAAGTTGAAGAGGGCGAAGATGGAGCAGAAGGCACAGTAAAAGGCAGGAAGCGCGGTACTAGCAGTGCCAGCTCCCTAGCCAAGCTTGCGGAGGAAGACGACGATGCCGATCGAGTGGATGCTAGGAACGCCGCTTCGAGACTGGCGCAGACGACGTTTTAGGAGAGCGACAGGGCCCAGATTAGGCTGCGGGCGAAGTATAAGGTGCAAGCTCCTTACGTGAACTTTGCGGACTTGCTTCGACAATTCCGGGAAGAGTCGGGCACTCTGGGAAGAGGCGGGGGGAACACTGAGAAGCAGGTACCTTTTTGGCGCTGGAGGCCACGGTGGTGGTGAGAGGTGATGTGCTCATGAGGTAGCGGCACGTGGCCGGAGGAGGGTGTATAGTCTGCTCGTTTTGTAGAAGTATGATAAGGAATGAACAGACGTTTCAATGTAGCCGTCTCCCACGGTCCTTTTGCCTGTGGGCATGCGCATTTCGACCCCTTCGCACTCGTGTCCAGGTCTCGCGACTCCGACTGCACTGTTTGGATGAAGACTTGTTGGAGACAGTCGGCAGAGCCTCGTGATACTCTCTCCTTCTTCAGAGCCCCGAGACGCCACCTTCACGATTCCGATCAAGATATGTCTAGAGATAGTCGACAGAGCCTCGTGTTGCTCGCTCCTTCTCCACAGCCCGCGCCTACAATGAAAGCTTGAGCAGCAGTTCCGATCAGCCCTGTGCAAGTCAACAGGATGTTGATTGGGAGAAGTCTTTGGCACATGACGTAGCCGCTCATCGCGAGTCCCATATCGGGCCATGAGCGACCTATACAGCTGCCCAGACGTTGCGAGAGTGTTAGGCCGAAGTTTACCAGAGATCTCCATCGCTCCTAAAGTACGCACCTGGCGATACAATAGTTTGAGATGAGACATTGTTGCCCTCTGAATCTCCCGATCGCAAGTCCTCGTCAAGCTACGAGCGACCTATGCAGCTGTTCACCGCTGCATGAATGCAGCCTCTCAGAGATCGCATTTGCTTTTGAGGTACCCCATTGGGCGATACAATGGCTTCAGCACGGTTTGTCGCAGAGGAGAAGGGCTACAAGCTCTGTTGTCGACAAGTCTTGGACGGACACATGTGAAGCCAGCGATCTCATCACGGAGACGCAAGCCGTCGCAGCGTTATGGGCCGGCAGCTGGCAGTCAGAGGAAGAAGTCGGTGGGAACAAAACGCTTTTGCTATCAACATACATGCAACACCGGCACTCCTGAATCACTCGCATCCTGGTATCTCGTCAGTCAATCGCTCGCATCCTGGTATCTCCTCAACGCCAATAAGCCAATTCATGTCATCGCCGCCCCTTGTTACGCCCTGAACACCATTCGCCGCCACGAGATCATCGCACCTGCTGTCTCTTGGCATCCACCAGCTCCTCATATCCGCCCAGCATCTCATCACGGGTCCGCTTCCGCCCAGCCACAGCGCGCAACTTCCACACCACATAGTCGCCTTCCATGATGCCGGTGCCGCCCTCTACGCTCGGTCCAGCAGCCTCTGGTGCTTCGGAGATGGTGTAGTCGTCGTCATCATCGAGACGCTCTACCTTGATGTAGACGACTTTGATCTGGATGTCTGGCTTCTTCGAGGGACGCCAGCCGTACAGCCGACACATCATGCTGTCCACGGTCGCGTCGGACAACGGGAACAACCGCATCTTGCGTCTGGTCTCCCAGGACCGGAGCTGGTAGATCAGGACTTCGTCAGAGCTTGGTGCCCAGCGCTCCGACAGCAGCTTCGCCTTCTCCGTGCCAGACTTGGCAGAATGGGCAGCAGTAGGGGCCGGCGGCGGCTTCTGGAGTGCCGCCAACGCTGCGTAGAAGGCTGGTTCTGCGTCCGCCATCTCAGCGTGCAAGTCTGAGATGAAGGTGTTGGTGCTGGCTACGCCTGTCTGTGGGTCCTCGATGCTTCGGAGAACGCGACCGTCCGCGACCGAAGGCTCATCGGTCTCGTATTCGTCGTTCCGGCATCGCCATGCCACACCACCCCTGCGGAGCTCGATCGGCATCAAGATCTTCGCCCTGTCACTTTCAGATCCCCCATACCCTCCAGATAGGACCTCTTTGATGAGAAAGATCGCATTGTAGACGTCCTGCTCAATGCTTTCGAGGGCAGTGCCGGTTTTCGCGCCTGCCACGTTCTGTCGAGTCTGTGTAGCAACCCTTAGATAATGCCAGAGCGCCTCTGCTGGCTGGACGCGGTCGAGATATCCAGTCAGCGCCCACAAAGCGCTCAGGAATTTGGGGTTCCAGTCGATCGGCGACAGGGGCTCCGGAACGGACATGCTCCTGCGGTCCTCCTTGGTGAATCTGCTGCCGTCTTTATGGCGTGGTAGAGGCTGCAGCTGTATCGGTACCAGGGACGTGATGCCGTCTGGATATTTGGCCATGAAGAGAGCTTCGAGATGTTGCCGGATCAGCACCCGCTTGCCAGCATCGAAATCGCCTGCTTTCTTGGGCCCCATGATGAACTATCCAGCGAAGTTCGAGTGGGCGATGTGTATGATTGTCTGCGGCTGGTCACCCGAGCGGCATGTGGATGATGAAGATGGAGTGCAAACAGAAGCTGCTGAAAGGTGACGAATGCTCGGCCTCAGGTGTTCACGTTGAATCCGTGAATGCAAGACGAAATTGCCGGCATTCGGCGACAGTGACGTCGGACTCTGAAGTGAATATTTAATTATGCCAAGACTTTTTGTTGGCCCGTGCTCCACAGCCACCGCGAACTATTTGAAGCTCCCTCCCCCAATTCCGCTTCCCTTTTCTTTTCCTCTCTCACACGAACAACAGATCACTTCAGCGGCGGAGGGGACTGGGTGGAACCCGGAAACCGATGCTTAGCTGCGGAAGATCCATCTCAGGTTTCGACATTACGATCTACGGCCAGTCCCTACTCCCGAGGTCAACCTCCAGAGCGATCCCGACTCGAAGCAGCTGCGGCTTGGTGGCCATCAGCTATTGGAGCGACCACGTTACGAAGTGTCCATCGCTCCAGCCTCACGAGGTAATAGTTGGCGGTGACTTCGGAGGCCGACTCCTTCGGAAACCAAGTCCGCTGCTTCGGCCGGTAAAGTAGGGCGTCCATTCACAAGGCGGAGCCGTCAAACGCGCGCTCTCGGAACACCGCATGAAGCTAAACAGCGATGCGCTTCCGAAGCATGCGGACGAAGGCCACTTTGTCAGAATGGTGGCCAGGCTAGAGGCCCTCGAGGCTGCGCTTGGGGTAGTAACCGATAGGTTCTCGAACTGCTACTCCTGTAGAAATGGTGCGCGAAACGGGCGAGGCACGTAACCATCCCATCCACCCAGCAGATCACCAAGCACCACATGGCTCTGTTGGAGATGGGCCGCACACGCTGTACCTGGGATTTCACTCCGGGGTGTGCTGCGGGTGCCAACGAACCCAGCCGCTGAATCGGCAGCCGCTGTGAGTCAGCCTTGAAAGAAGTACGAAGTTGGCGCAGGCCTTACGACCTCCGAAGGGGGCCACTTGGCACATCACAAGTCCTGCAGAGACCCGAATCTTTTGCAACGATGAGTGCGCAAGAATGCTGACTTAGTCTCACCAGTCCAACCACCGGGGCGCGCTGGCTTGCTGGGTGCGTTTGGATGGTCGTTCATTGTTTTACCTTTTCATCAGCTCTTCGGCTTCACGGCCTGGGTGTTGGAGAAGAAGCGAGCAACATGAGGTTCTGCCGAAGCACTCGATCCACAGACTTCGCCCGTCGAGCATTGACCAGTGAGGATGCTGAGTGTGTCTAGACTGCTGTGCAGCTAGGAGATGCACACCGCCTTAGCGCCGTTGCACAAAGCGACTGCAATTACTGAATGCGAGAAGGCCTCACTGACAGCCAATTACCAGCGATCCACCAAGCCATACTGGCTGCGACCTTGAGGTCTGGCAAAGTCATACTGGAGCAGCAAGCGACAGTCCATACGCTGTCCCTGACTGTCCATTACACGGCTGTCTTCACTCGGCGAGGCTAGGAACAAATGCATTGTAATGAAATACGTCTAGCTAGACAACATTGTCGGCTGCAACAATCCAGCTGCTTCGAATGAGAACATTACATTACTGTACGGTATACTCTAAGAATCGCCATGCACCCATAATCCTTCACTTCGTTCCTCCACTCCCTAACGTATGCTCCGCTTAGAACGCTGAAAGAAACACAATGCGCACAGCTCGTCAGCCTTGTCACGTCAAATGATAGGATCATGTGCCGGAGGCTTCGCAGGGGCGGCTGCACGGCTGCACGCAGGTTTAGCTCGACAAACTGCGCTTGTCAGTAGGTAGCGTTGAACATGGATCCTGGAATTAACTGCTCGATGGCCGCCAGGTACTGTTACTGCTTCAACCCCGGGAAGCAAGTGGTACTGTCGTCGTGAAGAATCATCATTCGTAGCGTTCCGGAGCCATGCCGAAGATGTTATCGTAATCCCATGCAATGCCAGTACATTCATTGAGTGTACCCTGTAGGTAGTCATTGTTCGCTGAAGGGAGCGGTGGTAGCGGCTTGTTGGCGTCCTGCAAGTGACCGGCAACGTATGCTGGCATTGGTGGTTGACGTAGACGTGCGGTAGCCTCTGCAGAACGTCCACTGCCCTCGGAGAGTCGGTGTTTGCGACGCTCATTTGCGATACCGCCTGACGCCTGCATCACATTGAACAACAGTCCCTCGGCTTCGGTATCTGGATCCTGCTCGAGATCAACTCCGTAGAACTCTTCGGTCACATCCATTCCTTGGACGAAGCTTTCCGAGCTCGCGGCACCGGTGCGCTGTTGCGTGCAGTGGCCTTCTTGAAGAAAGTCGAGAATGGGCTGGAAGCCATCGAAGGTCATCGGTGGCGAAATCATTGCCTGCTGCTGCCCCGGGAGGTTGAAGCTGTGAGAGGCTAAGACTTCGCATCTCGACTTGTCAGCTCTCTCAACGAGACAGCGTACAAAGTCTACGGCGTCCGTGTAAACAAGCTCTGGTCTCGGGAAGGACTCATCGTACTGGCCGCGTTCCAGACGATCGTAACACCATTGGGCATTGCGATCATCCCACTTGAAGTGCTTCCACGCATTTGGAGCGAGGCCAGTTGCGATGCACTGATGCGCGACCACCTCCGCGAGCTTGTACACTCGCCCAGATATGCGCACGCGCGTATCGCTGCGGAGGAACGCTCGAACACGGCTGTTAGGTGAGCCTGGGCTGTGGGCCTTATCCTTGCGAAAATGGCTTGCAACATGCTCATAATACTGGTCCACGCTGGAGGTGCGGAGGCATGCTTCGCAGTGAGGGCATCCAAATGCGATTTTGGCTGGGACGGCGAAAGGGCTGTAACCCAGCTTGTGCTCGGGATCCTGGGCTTTGGCGTTCCGACAGTGTTCATCGGCCTGTGTCCGGCTCACGATGATAAGGTTGCAATCATTGCACTTGTACTGCGTAGAGCTTTCGCACAGCCCTTTGATATGGCGTTTGAGATCGCTGAGTTTGCCGAAGCTTGTCCCACAAGTAGGACACCAGCCCTTTGCGGTACTTTGGGGCTCGTCCGAGTATCGCTGGAGCAATGATGAGAGGCCCAAAGAGCCATGCGAAACGCTCGATCCGGACGACGAAGTCAACGAGGGTAGACTGGACAGGGACGCAACGGATTGCCGATAGTCTATGCAGGTTAGCCTACCGGCCGAGACACTACATCTAGAGGTTTCACGTACCGTCCTGAGCTGTCGCAAACCATCGGTCGAGCTTTCCAGCTGGCACTCCATGCAGTTCGAGGACATTCTTTCTCAAGGCGTCAAGACGCCATTGCAGTTCTGCCCTTGAGAATCTTTGGATCTCTATCACATCCTCTTTGTGATCCAACATGTTGAGCACATGCGGAATCTTTGTCTTTGGGATGACCTTGCCAAGTCTAGACGCGCTAGCAGTATCGCGGAGCTGCTGATGCGAGATCATATCGACTTCGTTGAGTGCCAATAGATGGTTGCGACTGTTGCTGCCAGAGACCATGGAATGGTACTGGCATACATTCGTATCAACCTTCGATGTCTCCGATCGATATCTGGTAGCGAATGGATGCTGCTTCAGAGTAGTCAACGATGAACGGCAGAAAGCAGGATGAGTTGTCGCTGCATTATTGTGAAGACGGCAGAAGAGGTACCAACAGTAAGACAAGGAATACAAGGAAGGCAACATTGTGGTGCGCCCGCCCATACGCATGGGCTCTCAAACTTGGGCTTACCACTTCCCGAGGTCGTGTGAGCTGTATGCATGTGCATCGCAACGGTCGCGGTCAACATCTCGAAGATTTCGACTCTGTCCGGGATCCCAAGGTTGGTCGAAGGTGCTGTTCTTCATGCGCTCCATGATAGTGTTCTGGAAAGCCCTCGCATACATCGTGCTGCGCATGGCATCCATCTACCTATATTGATTTCGATTGTGTCGGCATGGACGTGGAGGGTCACCGATGACTCTTGCCTACTTCGTGTTTCAAAAAGAGTTCGTAGTCCTGAAGCTGTTCGCTTACTACGCTTAGTGACGCAAGCCTGCCGCAAAAGCACGCAGTACCTGCATATACGTATTCGAAACCAAGAGGCGGAGCTCACAATTGGTGCCAAGCCAGGCGGCCTCACTCAGCCACGAGTTTCAGACGCAGTTTCAGATAGCGAGTACAGTTCCAGGTCCCGTAGGTCCAAGACTCCAGCACCATACACTGAGAAAATCCTCGGATATTGGGTCAGCCACCATGTCTTGGCCGCTTTCTCGCCACGAGTCGAGCCTTATCTTGTGCAGCTTCACGGGACTGCAGTACTCAGAGCGCTCACCGCCGTCGATGAGATGAGCGAGCCCGGACTAATAGCAACTGCCTTCGATTGCGGGCTTCTGGGAGGCTACCGAGTCTTGACAACATACCGACCCCCATCACCCCTTAAAGTCATAAACCAACCTCGTCTCCGCTCTCCCTCCATCCCTTCCTGTAGTAACGACCCTCTGCTCCGCCGCTTTTTGCTTGAGATTTGGGTTTCCGACGAGATAGTTGCTATACGGGAACATTCAAGTAGGCATCCCTCGGACTTCGAGCAAGCTGATGAGCCAAGTTGCGCCAGATGGATCATTAGAGCGATCGAATGACGAATCTCTGTGTGAGGAGGGAACGAGGGAAAGGAGGAAGCAGGCTTCTTCGCCATGACGCAACTCTGATTTTTCGTATCTGCATTAAATCTGCGGGCGCTGCTTAAGAGTCCACGGGAACCTCCTATCTCTCGTCTCAAGCGCAAGGCAAGCGCTGCGATTCGCTCAAAGAAGGCGGCCTCGCGGTAAACACGAGGAGAATTAGGCGATCTGGCGTTTCGATTCATCCCCGGGCCGAAGCGGCAATGCTGAAACACCCGCTCTCGGCAAGCTTGAAGTGAAGTTCCGCCCTCTTCCCAAATGACATACCATGGTGAACACGACAAGAAAAGAGCCCGCTGTAGAAAAGACATCCCCCGACGTCTGTTGCAGACGATATGGGCGATGGTGGACATAGGATGTCAGGAGCAAGAAGCCATACTGAATTTCCTAGCTGAAGGCCCTTCATTAACCGCAACATGGCATCGGCATCAAGATACTCCATACTAGCCCGCACCAATGCTTTGAGTGCCCGAACTGTTCTCGGTCGTATAAATGCACTGCATTGTACCACCAGATCTCAAGTACGCGCCGTCGGATTCCGACATACGCCAACGATGGCCTCTACGTTCGCCAGAAGCCAAGGGACAGCGTATGACCTTGTCAGAGACAAGCCCGGCCAAATCACCGATCTACTCAATCATCATGGGTTGCAGAAGTGGGGATTCGTCGTCTTCCGCTGCCATTACGGCGACGACAACGCATGGGAGACGTTCTGGGAACGCTTCAACCAGTTAACGCGACAGACATCTATGAAACGTGTGTATAACGCTGAGGATGATATTCTACAACGATTGGACTGGAACTTGCAACAAGACTCGACGAGGCTGAACGGGGCGAATAAGAATCAGGTGCGCAACTTCTTTCGGGAATGGGTTCGCGGAGATGCGCAGCAGGAGTTGCCACAGCTCAACGACGACTTAAAGATGAAGGACCTACTCAATGAGAATCCGAGGTATAACTACTGCATTCATGTCGACGAGGAGTCTATGCGATCGGTACTGGAAGAGCGTGCGCCTGACGACGAACTATGCAATCACAATAGCCACGTCAATATCATAAGGGCAGACAGGGATTGGAAAGACGAATACGCTGCTGAGGACGAGAACGAGCCCGGGATAGGAGGGAGCACCGCGGAGGACGTGGGTTGGAAGAAAGTTGCTGTTGAGGGATTGGTTCCGGATCTGTACATAGAGCTGACACGCAACCATATGTGGGACTACTACCCTCGACCGCCGGCGATCTTTCGGCCTTGGTCATAGCTCGGGCTGAACCATCGATATTATGGAACTCGCGAAGAGCATAATTGGTACGCAGCACCAATTTTGGTCCGCATTCCAGCAATTACTTCGGTACACGGTCAGCCTGCAAGCTCCAGGCAGGAGGGGCCCAGCTTGAAGTTCGGAGGCGCGTGGGAGGACTCCATGAGCGTGACGGTACAGCCTAGGCCTGTACTGCTGGAGCTACTGCTTCCACCATTAGGTCTGGGCATTTCGGAATGCGAAATTGCCCCTGTCATCTTCCTCTCCATCAGGCTCAAGAGAAGGATTCAGCTCTGAGACTCGCAGGCTCTAGGGCTTGCCGCCCTTCTCTTTAGTCGCAAAGGACACTGCTGCTCCTGTATCGGCCATCGGGCATCTTGCAGCCACGGAAGCGTAGGAGATCTTGACGAGCTGTCCGGACAACTCTGCGATGATTAAGCAGCTATACAGGTTGCTCGGAGGTCAAGGAAGGGTTGCGATCATGGAAACTAAAGCGGCAACATCCATTGTCACCGACCCTCGCTGTTGTATCTCGCTCTGCCACTTACAGATGAAGGTTACTTGTCCTGTTGTTCCTATCTCTACACCGTAGGCCGCCGCCATAGGCAGACATATATCCTACCGGTGAGCCGGCAGGCTTTGCTAACAATAGGGAGGGTGCAGAAAGGGCATGATGGATCTTTTGTGGAACAGTACGTCCTGCTTAGGTCGGCGATTGCACGAGATCCGAGATTGTAGGGGAGGCAGATGTCTATGCGGTGTACAATGAGGCGAGGAAGACTAAGCTGGAGCCTGAAGGGACGAGGCGCTGGGCCGGGGCCAGGTACGCCGGGGCCACAGGCAAACGCAACGATCCAGCACCGGCGTCGACCTCATCTGATCACGCCAATACGCCGTTCGCTTCCTCGCCATTCACCCACCCAGTACTCTGTCACTCGAGCACCTTCCTGGGAAAGCACTTTGTTTAGATGCATGTGCGTTCTTGCTGGCAACTAACCCTGGTTCTTCACCACGGTACCTTCCATTCGGGAACGTCTGACGACATCACTTCCCGAACAGCAACTACCTACGCACAACCACCTGCCGAACACAAGTTGACCGGTCCTCCCAATTTGTTTTCGACTAGGTGGAGATCGCGAGCGAGGAATACCAGACTTCGATTGAGATGTGACAGGCGTATATTGTATAGTATGCTGGGCAAGCGTACATTGCATTCGGCCGCGACAGGATGGCGCTGCGCATACTACTTGTACGGTCAAGAGAGGATCCCATGATGTCTTCCTTGGCAAGGCTGAAGACAGGGCTGATTCGGCTGCTATAGGCCGACTTTCTGCCGCAGGCTCTGGCGAAGGGCTTTGTGGCGAAACCTGATCCGAAGGTATTTGGGAAGGGGCAGGAGAGTCTACAGGGCCCTTGCGATCATCTCCATTATAGTAATGTCAGTGCGAGAAAAGTTGTTATTACGATAAGCGCGCTGAGAGGTGTGGACAGGCGTCAGAGTTGGTTTTAGACCCAAATCTCCTCAATGACGCATCGATAATTCTTCAACATTTGCGTCTTGGTCGCCGTAACCCCCTTAAGTGCTTGAGGTTGCTGGGTCTGGTAAGTGATGATGTCTGTGCTCCAAACAAGCTTCACATCAGTCGCAAAAGTGCCTTGCACTATAGACAATAGCAGTAGGTATGACGGGTAAGAATTCGAAGATCTATGCGTACAGTGGTACCTGCCCTAGTGTACATGCCCAAACTGCGTCAACAGTGGTAATAGCATGCCTCCTACTACGACCAGCGTGTCCAAAAGTACCGGCCCTTCCTGCCTTGGAGGCTGCGCAGCCGGTCCATACATGCCATCCATTGACGGTACGCCCAGATACCCGTTGCCTTCCGATTCGCCGTGTTCATGGCTGCCGTTTTCTTGCATGGTATGCATGGCCACATACAAGAACGTCCCTGCACTGAACAGTAACAGCACTCCTGTCGCGAACTCGGTGCTTCCACTGTTACCCAACATCGATGATGAGTAGCCAAGCAGATGCGCGGCAGACCAGGTGAGCAAGGCGCCGATCGGTGCGGCCAGAGAAAAGACGATCAGGTGCGCTTTTGCCATTCGCTTGCTCACGCCTTGTTTGAGCAGGACGGAGGTAAGTCCGAACGCGGCAGGAGCTTTGTGAATCATGAGCGCGATGAATATGATGAAGGATAGGCGGGTAGTTGTTACGCTAGAGGCGCCGAGAGCGATGCCGTCGGCTGCTGCGTGGATTACCAGGCCGACTGTGGTTGATGAGGGCCGTGAGCTGTGGGCGGTAGAAGTGAAGGTATCTTGGGTCGGCATTTCGGCTGCTGCGTCGCTTGAAGTACGATTGAAGCTGAATGAGTTGAGGCTTATTGAGAATCGCTGTGGTTGCGAGGGTGTTGTGGCGTGGCGTGGAATTGTATCAATGAGGTACATGAGGATGAAGCCACTGATGAGCGATATGCCAACCCAGGCGTGAGGGTCTCGGTGCGTTGCGTCTTCTCCAGTATGTTGCTCTTCGTCGTGTGAGGTGGATGGCTTCTCGCCAGTGACGCCGCCTTCGTCTACCGCTGCATTCTCCTTCACTCCCTCCTCTGCGATCTTGAATCCATCGTCAGGGCCAGCGACGAAGCCCACGTCCGGGTCTATTGGTGCGTCGACTGCCGCTTCCGCTGCCGGTGTTGGTAATATCAGTAACCCCCTCCCAACCACACTTCCTTCCTCCATCCTTCCCATTATCGACACCGATCTCCTCGCATGACCGTGACTGCTCCCACTCGCATTATATAGCGTCTCTATCCCTTCGGGTATAATAACAATGAGCGCCGTCCCTACTAGTACACCAGTTCCGAGACATGTGATGAGGCGTAGGTTGCGGGAGGAAAGGGAGAGGGAGAGAGGAACGATGCCGGCGAGATATGACCTACCTTTTATATCAGAGAGTGGCCTTGTGACGGATAAAGAGAAGGATAAAGGCGCTTACGCTGTCGCCATAACGGCGCATAGTAAGATCAAGACGAAGAGGCCATCCCACATGATGGGCTTATTGAGGGCCTGAGCCCAATGCGTGCTGATTCAGAGTGCGATTGCTTCGTGGGTGATCCTTTATCGTACACGCATTGTCGCTTGTGCAATGCGATCGTGGGCGAAGCAATTGTTTGGAAAGTCGCAATGGTGTATGCTGCTGATTTCGAGATAATGGCGTGGTTGGTAGGTTCGGTGCACAGACCAACTTTTAATAGAAATAGACGCGAAGCGCGTCAAGCTCGACCTGCTGCTTCCTCACATTACACCTCTAGTACAGCATCGCCATCGACATTCCAGATATCGAACGCCACCTAACGCATACCAGTGTACTCGAACCCTCCCGCTGGTTGTTGATACCAGCGACTACACATACCGAACAACGATTGCCATGGACGAAGACGAGCTCACGGCGGAGATCCAGGCGCAAGTAGACGAGTGGTCAACAAACAGCAACGAATGCTTCAACATTCAGCTCGTGCAAGGCAACAGAGCCATCGCGACCTTCCAGCCAGAGTTCACATACCCTATCTTCGGCGAGGAGGAAGCTATCTTCGGCTATCAGGATCTCTCCATCAAGCTCTCATTCGCAGCGCACAACCTACAACCGCACCTCGAGATCAAGCATGGCAAAGTCTTCAAAGCGCAGGGCGAGGTCAAGCCGACGGATATCAAGGAGGCGCTCGAGGACTTTCTGCCTGCTGAAGCCTTCAGTGAAGAGGGTAAGGTACTTTCGGTTAAGGATTCCGAGATCGCCAGCTTCAAACCACCTGGAGAGAAGATACACGAGTACACAAGAGCAGGGTTGAAGTACGAGATATGGTGTGCGAGCTTAGCGAATGAGAAAGCGCGAAAGATACTGGAGAACATGCAAGCGCTGGTGCCTATGTTCATCGAGGGCGGGTCGATACTACAGCTCGAGCAAGATTGGTCCACGAATCGGTGGAAGCTGTTCCTACTCTACAAAGTCGACAGCAAACCGCAAGCGAACGCATCACCATACTCCCTCGTCGGCTACGGCACCTCCTACCGCGTCTTCACCCTCCCAGACCGAGTCAACCCATCCTCAGACGAGCTCGCAGCCATCGCAGACGAGCCACTAGAGTCCTTCCTACCACCACCGGACCAGTCACAGCTTCCGGATGCGAAGAACCGGTCACCCCTCGACCTACCCAGCCGCGAACGCCTCTCCCAATTTCTCATCCTCCCACCATACCAAGGCGGCGGACACGGCCAGGAGTTGTACAACACCATGTACATGCACCTCACCGCACCCTCCAACGTCCGCGAGTTCACGATAGAAGACCCTAACGAAGCTTTCGACGACTTGCGAGACCTCTGCGATCTACGAGGTCTGCGTACACATGTCCCTGAGTTCGCAGCCTTGCGCATACGCACAGACATCCCGCCAGAGAAGATGTTAGCAAAAGAGAACATACCCACAGATCTCATCGTAGACGGTGAAGCTCGCTCTCGCATCCGACGACAAACCAAGATCGAGTCTCGGCAGTTCGACAGGCTCGTGGAGATGCACACACTCTCCTTTATCCCACCCTCGCATCGCTCTCGCAATCGCCTTACCCGCAAGGAGAAGAGCAGCAATGCGGACGACAAAGCTTACTACTTCTGGCGGTTGTATGCCAAGCAACGTCTCTACATCCACAATCGAGATCAGCTGGTTCAGCTGGAGAAGGAAGAGAGGGTGGAGAAGCTGGAGGCTGCGCTGGACAGCGTTGTTGAGGGGTATGTGAAGATGCTTGAGAAGGTTGAGAGCAGGGAGAATGGGGAGGTGGAGGACAGCTCGACGATTGAGGGAGCGAAGGAACCTAAGCAGAGGAAGAGGAAGGTCGTGGACGAAGATGAGGATGAAGACGGTGATGAGGAGATGGAGGTAGCAGGTAATGGCTTGAGCAATGGGCATAAGAAGCCTAGGGTGAGCGCTGAGTGATGTTAGCGATGCAGTGCGCGGAAGGCAATGTGTTTGCAGACCTTCGAAGATTAGCGGGAAGTACTGTGTATTTAGCATGGCGTTGGTGGTGCATCGATCGCTGCAGGTACAGCAGCGGGAACCGGGAAGCGGGGATTGGAAAGTGATGATGTATTTCGACCTTGTCAGGGTCGTCTCGCGGCTTGCCAGAAGCAGACCTAGAAACATCATATACAAGCAAGTCCAAAGATAATCAGACATGCAGTAAGTGATAGTGCGTCTTCTCCTGACCTCTAACATCGTGGTGTTGCTATTGTACTCCATATCACCCAACCCATATCCGAACATGGCGAGCGAGAAGTCCCTACACGACCTAAACGGCAAATGGTCCATGAACAAGAAGCTCTCCAGCGATGTCTCGCCTGTGCTGGAAATCCAGGGGTTCAATGCTCTCATCCGGAAAGCCGTCTCCTACGCCCCTGTCAACCTCTCCGTTACTCAGAAAGGCGACAGCGAGATCCACATAGACCAGTCCACAACAGCAAACATCCCAGCGGTCAAGGAAGAATGGTACCCTCAGGACCATGAGTGGCGTGAGAACAAGGACTCCTTTCTCGGCCGCGTGAAGTCCAGGAGTCGATGGGCGAAGGTCTCAGAGCTGGAGGGTACGGATGGGTTCTTGACTGAGGGTTTGGAGGGAGGGAATGAGGTTATTGAATCTGAGGTGGAGAGTTTGGAGAGTTCCTGGTGGAAGGCGAAGCAGGTGTGGTTGTTCGAGGACGGGACTTTTGTTAGGAGAGTTGTCACTAGTGGGAAGGATGGGCAGAAGGCGGAGACGAGGTTGGTTTATGATTTTGAGAGTTGAGGGATGCAGGCAGTCTTCGTGTTGTATCCTCTCGATCTGCCGAGAGCCACAATGGAAGTCTGGTAGGCTGTACGCCTGCTCCTAGGTACTGTCGCCAGAACAACTAGCCTTCCAGCTCGCCGTAGCTTCATGCTTCATCCCCAAACAATGCGAGAAGAAGTGTTGCTCATGCACTCGCCGGTATCAGCATGAGGCCAATTGTTCCGTCGGAGAGCCGTAGACGTATCAGCCCGTTACGCAGTCATTAGCAGAGTCGCCTGATACTAGGATAGGCCATACGCCTGCATATGGCGGTAATTCACGGGGTGGAGATGGTCACAGCAGGACAGGTAACCTCTAGCTGTGATTGCGCGGAGAGAGAGAGAGAGAGAGACAACAGTGTCAGCATCTCCTGTTGCTCACATCACAATCCGATGTCAATTGCCGTTACCGTTGCAGTCATAACGACGACAGCAAGCGGCATGCGTGGCTGAAGGGACTTTTAAGCATTTCGTAACAAGGTTTGAATCGTGCGTAGCATACATACAAGGGGATCTACGCAGCGCGGCCACACCCCAGGCCCGCCAGGCTAGATTTACCCAACATCAATGATCTCTTCTTTTAGACTGTCCCTCGCCAATAATACTCAGCAACGCGCTCGCCAACCATCTTTTACTCCAACACCAATACTCATCAATAATCACCAATTGTCTCCCCACCAACCTCTCTTTATCTCATGTAGACCTTTGTTCCTGATGCGGCATCGCTCCTGCCCATGTCTCCGGCCATCAAGCCCTTCTCAATACATGCCCTTCATTACCCACTCAGGCCCACCACCCGCCGCATACCCAGTGTACTCCTTCACATCATCCGGAACCTTGTACTTCTCCACCCAGAAAGGACCCGATGTGCTGTACTCGCCGTTATTGAAGATCTCAATCTCTGGCTTCCTGACATTGAAGACCGGAAGCTCTGGCATCTGGGCTGGAATCCTCGTCGCCTTCAAGCGTTGGATGTAGAGATCGTATTCGTGGACCATAACGCCCTTCCGACCGTGCTGGATGTAGTAGTTGAGTTCCCAGAGGTTGTTCTCGGCGTTTTCGAGCTTCTGCTTGGTAATCGAAAACCTCTCGCGATGCTCGATGACCTGTGAGTCGTACTGGAGCTCTTGATCGAAAGGCTTGCCGACGATGACGTTGAAGCTCTGCCTCCTCTCCGCCAGCTCATTCTCCGCTTGAAGCAAGTCATCGCCGATGTCGATGAAGCCCCTCTGGCCTTGCCCGAACTCACTCTTAAGACCTGCGATCTTCTCAACTAGGTCGCGCTCCGTGACGCCAAGGTACTTGCGATCAGCATGCGCTTGAATGACCGCAGGTTCCGCGATAGCGGCCACCATGTCGACCTCGTAGCGCTTGAGGATCGGTCCATACTCGAGCTCACGGTACTCCTGACCGGCCAGTAGGCAGTGACGCTTAGTAGCATAGTCAGCGTCTGCATGGTCGCCATCAGGTCGACGCTTGGTCCTCGCTTTGGGAATTGATTGGCCTGGGGATTTGTGGTACCCGTGCTTGTCGTACTTGCCGTCCGTATAGCTGGCGTCGTAGATGTTGCTGAGCATGAACCGCTTCTCGCCGTCCGGCTCGTTGATTGACAATACCTGGTATCTCAGGTGGTACGTATCACGCGGTGCGCCAGCTGGCACAGTGATCGGCGAATGGAGCAGCTTCTCGTTATACTCCAGCTCGGCGGCCCTGCGTGGCTTGTGCATAGACTCTGCAGTCTTGCCAAGCCCGAAGTACGGCAAGAGGTTGCTCCTCGGCTGTACGTAGTGCTCAACATTCTTCCTGTCAAGATGCAGGGCTTCGATGACATCCGGCACCACCCCGTATCTGAACTCGCCGATCTCCATAGGCCCCATACCCTCCATACGCTCCTCTTCACCTTCTCTCCACTCATCGAATGCCGCAAGCTTTGCACAGAAGTCGCTGATCTGCTCACGGTTGGAGGTCGGGTCGTGGACATACTTAACGCCGTCGAAGTCGAATTCGGTGAAGGCGGGCTGCGTAGGCGCACGGGCGGCCGGGTGCATGATCTGGTTCGAGCCGTAGTAGTGACTAGTATAGGTCCGAACCGGCGCAAGGCTCTGCGCGAGCGGCGTGCCCTGGATAGCTTGAGTCGGCGGAGCATTCGCACTCTGTGTGTTCTGGTGCGCTCCACCTGTCCCATTCCCATCACCGTCCATTCCAGCACCGCCCGGAATGGTGTCATACGAGGCCTGATCATCGGCGGCGGGAATGTCATCGCGTGGATAATACTCGACACGGCCGTCAACATTGATCTCCACTGACGCGCCATCATCGCTCACCTCCCGATGGCGGGGACGACGACGCTCTTGCTCGGCAAAACATTGACGCCACTCCTTCCACGACTTCTCCGTAAGTGCTTCCATCTTCGACTGCTTGATAGTGCCATCCGCGAGCTTATGGGCGTAGTGGACGTCCACAGCTATGACCTCCTCAATGTTGTGGTCATCGCGCTCGATATCCTCCTGGCGGTTGCTAATGGCCCTTGTGAGGTGTCCTACGAGCGTCTCCAGAGAGAAGATCTCGAGCGATGCATACTTGAAGAGGGCGAGCAACAGATCGAAGTCCCACGCTTTGGGCAAGAGCCTGGTCTTCGAGGGCTCGGGCCCTTGAAACCCTTCGGCATAACTCGGGAAACGTTGGTATTCTGTGGCATCGTCGACCATGCGGATACGGGGCCGATACTCCTTCGGCACCAGCTGCTTGGTATAATCCGGCCCGAACTTCTTATCGAATTCTTTGAGCAGCTCTGGCACAGTCTTCGGTAGGCCGGGTGGCGGTGTAGTCTTCTCCGCCTTGTCGTCGTCGTTCGAGCCGCTGGATGTACCGGCAATGGGTACGCTGTCGTTGTCGTCTTTGAAGATGGATCCATTCGGCACATCATGCCCGTCAGGATGCTGAGCCTCCTTGTTGTCTTTGCCCGGATCTCCATCCACCCCACTCCCCGCAGCGTTACTCGCATCGGCGCTGCTGGACGCCCCACCGGCGTTGCGAGGCAGGCTGTCATTCTTCTCCGCATTGCCATTGTCGGCTGTGCCACTGGAAGTTGAGGCAGTAGGCTGAGTATGCTTGCTGTTGTTGGGTGTCTTATGCGACGCCGTCTTCACCTTTCCACCGAAGAAGCACTCATCGTACCCGTTGCCATCTAACACGATATCGGCATTAGCTAGATCCATGTGCACCACGCCAGTGGTGTGACGATCTTCGGCATTCTCAGTGTCTTTCCGCCATTGCACGACCTGGCGAACCACACTCCGGATGGTCTGAGCTGAGACGCCCGGGTACCCATCACGCAAGGCTTTGGCGAGTGACGTGAGGTGCTCGTCCCACTGTTGCAGCCACAGGCTCCTCGGTATCAGATCTTCCACTTGCGCAGGTGATGCCATGCTGGGCTGCTGCTATGGCGTAAGGGTGCCTGGGTGCGGATGCGGAAGCGACAGTTTGTGGGATGGTCGTGGTGGTTGTGAGCGAGTGACCTGCAATTTGACAGAAAAGAATCGAAGCTCGAGCTTGATGGTGCGAAAGCTTGGACAGCGGCAAGACCCGCTCACGTTTAGCGCCTCGCATGTGACAGAGGATTTTGCGTGAAGTGGTGAGTGCACGGCGCCAAACCCGACAAACGAGCCTGTTGCTGGTGTGGGTTGTAGATACGACTTCGGCACCTTCTCCGTAGTGTAGTGTTCCTTTGCGCTGCAGTATCGCCATCCAGCATGTACTCGTTCCTTCCAAAAGCGGAAATGATGTGCCAGCCGCGCTAGGCCGCTGTGTTTGACTCCATGCAGGGATTGAATGTATCGCGCAAGCGAATGATCGCCCGGCTGAGTGACGTCTTCTTTGAATGCTCGCCGCAGTGCACTTCTGTGTGACGTGCTTGGCGCGTGATTTCTTCGAAAACCTTGGCGCTTCGATCAGTCAGCCCCACTTCGGTTGCTCGCTAATAAGCCAGTTTTTCGCTTTCCGAACTCCCTTTCGTCATCTTCATGATCATGGAAGATCCGCTGTATGGGCATGAGTTTGGCGACAATGGACCTCTTCCTTGTGGAGCAAAAACGTCCGGCAACAAGGCCCGCAGCAGATCCATCTCACACTCCTACCAACTACAGGCACCTGCTTCCGAAGCTGAGCTTCAGGCGCAATCTCGACTGGTCTCACCAGCCAGGAGGGATAAAGCAGGACAGGCTTGCGCAACACGGTGTGCAGATTGCCAGCCCGGGGGCTCACTCCTGAGGCTTACCGCGAGCAGACACATCCCCCTGCGGGAGGTACACCGATTACGATATCGGCCCTTTCTGGGAAGTCGCTCGACGGACACAACTGTTCAACACAGTGGCTTACTGCTGTGTCAGGGTACTACGGTCATCGTTAGCAACCTCGGATTCGCGAGAAGCTGGACACACCCCAAGACACTCCCCGTTGCTGCCCTATATGGCGCGCCCGTTTATCACGGTAGCGGCAGACCTTTGGGATGTTGTTCGGGCTTGATGTGGGAGCTTGCTCCTTATTCTTGCTTGGGCTGCATGGGCCAGCCAGGAGATGAGTCCGGTCCAACCCGGCTCACCTCTGTAGGCGATAGAGAGTGAACGGCAGAGGCAACTGTCGAACCCATCAACATACCACCACCATCGGACTCCGTCTTGTGAAGAGGGAACCAGCACACGCTTCGACTTGATCTTACGAGCTCACTGTCATACGTGATTCGCAGCGTGCGGCAGGGGTACCTTGGATCGGGGCTAGTCTGACCATCAGAATCCTGTCTGGCGACGAAGCAACCTAACCGCTCATCTTCTCTCGGGCGAAAGCCTGGGATTGTGTGGGCGCCGTTCCTTCTGACACGGACTTCGATTCTACCACCGCAATCGACAACCGAGCTCTGTCTGGCGAAGAGGGACACGAATCCGCACATCTTCCATTGGGCGAAAGCCTGGTGGTTGTGTGAGGCGGTTACTACCTCCAAGCCGGGCCTGGGTCTCAACAACCGCAACCAAACTTCGACTGGCAAAGAGGGACACGAATCCGCACACCCTCCACCGGGCGAAAGCTGGTGGTTGCGTGAGGTGGTTACTACCTCTGAGCCGGGCTTGGTTTGAACAGCACACACATGATAGGTCGACTTTCGCCAATTATGCCCAGCGTCGGGCTCCGTCTAATCTTTGGGAGCTTCTGCTTTTACGGCGCTGTGAGGACGTGAAACGAGCTCCGAACCTGCAACTCCAAGGGGTTGAGAGCTCACCAATCCCATTGCCATGCCAATTCATTGGAAGGTTTTGGGATGGTCCATTTATTACTTTTCATCAGTCACTGGGTTCTTCGCCTGGGATTGAAGAAGAAACTGACTTGTTACGGTGATCATGTCGCCCTCATCTTCTACATGAGCATAGCGAGGAGCATCCCGCGATCAGGGACATGTTGGGAGGCTTTCTATTACACATTAGGTGCAGCGACATCTGCAGCCCTGAGAAAACAAAACGAAGCGGCAAGTGAGGAGTACATAGCGTAGGTAGTAGATTGTGAAGCATACAAACGCCGTGAAGTGAGGTTGAACTTCACAGTCAGCAAAGTTCAGCCCTGCAAGCTCTATTTTCGGGAGCCGTCCCAATCGGCCCGGAAATGTATGTGCTCCTCCGAAGCAGCTCAACAGAGCTAGGGAACAATTCTGACACCGCGTCGACCACTCCCTCCACCTTCACCATCTCACTCTCGCCCTTCCTTACCCATCCCATAAGCGCAACAACCTGGTCATTATGCTGTCCAAGTTTGCGCCCCGCGCCTTCGCGGCACCCGTCCGATACAATGCTCCCATCAGAGCCGCATTCAGCCCAGCGGTAGTGAGCAGGAGATCAGTCACCACAGATGCCGCCAGCACACACGCCGAGAAGGCGGACATTCCAGACGTACGGCCGATCATACCATTTGTACTGTCTTGAGTAGCGCTAATGAGATATACAGGAAGATGACAAGCCCTTCCAAGTCAAGCTCTCCGACGAAGCCTTCGAGACCTACGAGTTGGACCCACCGCCCTACACAATGGACACCACCAAGAAAGAGCTGAAGAAGATGTACTACGACATGGTTGCGGTCCGACGAATGGAGATGGCTGCCGACAGGTTGTACAAGGAGAAGAAGATCCGGGGTTTCTGCCATCTGTCTACTGGACAGGAGGCCGTTGCTGTGGGTATTGAGCACGGTATTACGAAGCAAGATCAGGTCATCACTGCATACCGGTGTCACGGTTTCGCCATGATGAGGGGTGGATCAGTCAGGAGTATCATCGGTGAGCTGCTCGGCCGGAGAGAAGGTATTGCATACGGCAAGGGTGGTTCTATGCACATGTTCTCCACTGGCTTCTACGGTGGAAACGGTATCGTCGGTGCGCAGGTACCTGTTGGCGCTGGTATTGCGTTTGCGAACCAGTACATGGGCAACGACAACGTCTCGCTTGCGCTGTACGGTGATGGCGCTAGCAACCAGGGTCAGGTCTTTGAGGCCTTCAACATGGCTAAGCTATGGAACCTGCCTGTCATCTTCGGCTGCGAGAGTAAGGACATCCCAAAACATTGACGACGCCGGAGGCATAGCTAACATTTCGCGCTCACAGACAACAAGTACGGCATGGGCACAGCAGCGAACCGCTCCTCTGCCTTGACCGACTACTACAAGCGCGGTCAATACATTCCAGGTCTCAAGATCAACGGCATGGATGTCCTTGCCGTCAAGGCCGCCATCCAATACGGCAAGAAGCACTGCAAAGAAGGCAACGGCCCCCTCGTCTACGAGTACGTCACCTACCGCTACGGCGGTCACTCCATGTCCGACCCGGGTACCACCTACCGCACTCGTGACGAGATCCAGCGGATGCGCAGCACCAACGACCCGATCGCCGGCTTGAAGCAGAAGCTGCTGGACTGGGAGGTTACGAGCGAGGAGGAGCTTAAGGGCATCGACAAGGAGGCTCGCGCGCATGTGGATGAGGAGGTTGCGATTGCGGAGAAGATGGAGGAACCACCTGCGACGCCAGA
>JAKLLW010000381.1:0-36397 GCA_022814695.1 Neocatenulostroma microsporum
GACTCGACAGTTGAGATCACCAAGACTGTTGCGATTTCGACGACTATCTGCCCAGTAACGGCTACCGAGACCGGCAGTGCTTCTTCTTCAGTCGCCTCTCCAGTGTCTAGCAGCGTCGTCGTCCCAGCTAGCTACTCCTCCGTCGGCAGTGCTTCTTCCTCCGTCGCCATCGTTCCGACTGGCTACTCCTCTGTTGCGGCCAACTCCTCCGTCATCTCTCCAGCTACTAGCAGCGATTCTACTTCCGCGAGCTCATACCCGACCCCCAACACCCCTGACGTCCTCCCTAACTGCCTGAACACCTGGATGTATGAGACGGGATGCAAGGACAACACAGACTCAAGCTGCTACTGCAAGGACAGCACCTTCATCAAGCACGTCATGGGTTGCCTCAGCGCCTGGTCTGGATCTCAGAGCGATACTGGCGCCGCGGCTTCTTACCTGATGGGTATTTGCGCTGAATACGTTCCATCGAACCCGGCCATCATCACCGCGTGCCCTTCGACTGTGACTCCTGCTTCGGTTCCAGCAACCTCCTCTGCTTCCTCATCTGAGGTGTCGCCTGTGTCTTCTGCTCCAGTGTCGTCCGCTGCTCCCTCTACACTCACATACTACTCGACCACGGAGGTTACGGTCACGTCGTGCGGCCCAGAGGTACGCATCTCCGAATCATTCGTACTCGTTCTATGCTAACGTATTGCCCTGCAGGTTACGAACTGCCCGGCGTCGAGCACTGTCATCTCGACTTCGTCGGTTGCAGTGTCGACCAGCATTGTGACGCCAACTGCTCCGGCTTACAGCGCGCCTTCTTCCTCTGCCTCCGAGGTCTCCCCTGTCTCATCCTCGGCCTCAGTGGCTCCGTCCACAGTCACCTTCTACTCTACCGCTCAAGTGACCGTCACTTCTTGTGGCCCGGAAATGACTGGCACCGACTGCCCCGCGAGCAGCACGATCGTTTCGGCGACTTCTGTTGCCGTTTCGACTACCGTTGTCATTCCTTCCCAGAGTGCATACACCTACACTGGCCCAAGTTCTCAGCTTTCAACATCCGCCCCAGGAGCTCCAGCCTACGCACCGACGACCACCTCCGTCGCTTCCGCAATTACATCTGCACCTGTTGGCCCCGCCTCGTACGGCAGCTCTTCCTTGGCTGCTGCTACGCTGCCTGGCTCGACCGCCGCGCCATCATCTCCCATGACGACGCTGACTTACTCGTCGCCTGTTACTATTCCGGCGACTTACAGCACCGGCGTCTCTTCTGGACTCACCATTGCATCCAGCAGCATCACTACATCTTTGGTTACAACCGTCACCGTTCCTCAGGTCCAGTTCACGACCTCGACCGTCTTCGTCAACGGCCAAACCAGCACCAGCACTGGACTTGCTGCAGGTGGCCCCAGCTCCGCCGCCGCATCTCCAACAGCAGGCGCTATTGGTGGAGGCGCCGCTGCTCCTTCCGGCGTACCAGCCTACGGTACTGGCACGTCTTTCGGTACCTCCTTCGCCCCATCAGCGACTGGACCAAGCAGCAGCCCGATTGCACCTTACCAGGGCGCGGCTGTCAAGCTGTCTGGCGCTAGCTTTGCTGGTGTGGCTGTGGGTGCCGTTGCTGCTTTCTTCGTCTTGTAGATGAAGAAAATCTAGCACGGCGGTGGAGATCATGATTGCTTTTCTTTTCGCTGCATTGCGTGCGGAACACTCTGTAATGACCACATATGAACATGGCCTTGATGTATAGCTCAAGTATCGATCACATCGATTTGCATACGCTGCAGCCCCTTGCTTCGCTTAGCTTTGGTACATCTCACACATTCGCGAGTCAATGCGCCGAGACGGAACAACGCGTAATGTTTGGTGAGCGTGACGATGCAAGTTCAGCTAATACGGCGTGTCCTAGTACACATTCTACTGTTTGCTTTCTCGACAAGACGACTACTGCCAGTCATATCAAGAGCATGCAGTAGCTCGTAGTACCAGGCTGGCCTGTACGGATGCTTGATATGGCCACCTCAAGACTGAGATTCTACGTGATCATCCTACACTCACGAGCCTTCATCAACAGGTTGATTGACCGTACAATTCATAGACTCTTCCCGAACCGCAGGGTCTCACCACCGCATTAGTCGCGCTATTACCTGAGATTATCAGATCATCTGGAAGCGGCCCTGGCACACCTCATGTTCGACTGCCAACAGCCGACCTAACATTAGTAGACAGGCTTCCACTTGAGGAGAAGCGTAGGCGGTCTGGATCGATGGCATTGAATCACACATTTGGCGGCCAAGGTGAACAAACACGGTCTCGGAACAGGCAGTAAGTCAGTCCGAGCATGTTGTGTTGTCCATGTCGTCCTGCAATGCGGAGATGATTGATCGTCTTGTGAAAGCGTAGTCTACTGGTAAAAAAGTTCGATCGTCAACATCCCCGAGATTCATACCTTCTTCCAGTCACAGGGTATCGTAATCGCCCTCGTACGTTCATATAACGTCGCAAGATGTGGAAAAGGGTTGTTCGGTGCCTTGTTCAGTTTGTCATGTGGTCAAATGGAGTCAACCTTCCCAACAGCCGGAAGACTGTCGAACAATGTGAGGAAAAGCAAAAAGATTGAACTCAAGCGAATTAGCATGACGTTGCTTCCACACGGATTTGCTAGACGTTGTTAGAACATATTTGCTCTCTAGGGTGCGGTATAGCACATACAACCGTGGACCTCGGCATGGCGATATTCAAGTAACTACTAGTGCCGCGCTCTACCAACTGACTACGATCTTGTTAGAGCTGTTCTGGTTGAAGTATGTCGTACGTAAGGTACTGACGCTATAGAAGCTTCGATTTTGAAGTCAAAGCTGTGAGCTTGACATATTCCGCACGGATTTTCGGTGTGCGCTATATTCCATCATCATAAATCGCCGAGCATAGATCCGTAGCAATAGGCGCTGCTCCACAGTGCCGTCTAGCAAGAGATAGTACTAGTAGCTAGCGAATGATCGAGGCTCGTCGATAACAGACGCTCTTCTCCTTGATTATAAGCAGCATTGGAGCCCTTGTATGGTCCGACGGGTACCTTGCGAGCAGGGATCGTTTTCGAAAGAGCCTGTCAAGCTCCCTGAACATACTTGCGGCGAATAAGCAGTTGTATGGGACACTGGTAGGTCAATACAAGGTTGCTGTCTGTGAGATGCAGAGAGTAGGTAGTCCGCGATGTCCGCAGATATGTCCCGCTGAGTTTGAGGATCTGTGCCTCGGCTCAAGTTCGGCGCTGGAGATTTTGAGCAATATAAAGCCCAACAGAATTCCAGCAGAACATCTCAAGCCAACATGACTTCTGAGTTTCAAACTCGAAGCCTCTATAGCTCAGTTGGTAGAGCGCGGCACTAGTAATGCCGAGGTCTACGGTTCAACGTAAGTTAATCAATCTTCATTCAATTGATCAATCAAGTACTAACATATTCAATCAGTCCGTATGGAGGCAATAACCAACTGCTTGAGAAAACCCAATTTTTTTGCTTTTTCGTCCTCTGTTCTGACCTTACTTTTCTTGACTTGTATTTGAGCTTCATATGTATATGTTTTGGCTGGTAGCAAGTCGATGTCCAACAGAGTTAATCGATGGCATCGATCCGTACGTAGCTGGGATATATAGAGTACTACTTGACAATCAAGTCCACTACACCCTTCATGCCACTCCTCACTTCCACCCAACCACCCTTCTCCACCCGAATGATCTTACCATCAACGCACACCCGCCGCCATCGTGCATCGTCCTCATCGAAGTCTATCCTGACACCATCGATCTCATCGTACCCAATCCGCTCATCACCAACGTGCTTCCCGCCATCGTAGGCCTTACCCATGACCTCCATTGCTTCTTGCCCTCCTAAAGCACCGAAATGCACAAGCCTCAGCTTGCCATCCAAAGGCTTCGTCGCTGGACTAATCGTGAAGCCTTTCTCGAGCTGCGAGACGAGGGTTGCGAGAATATAGCCATGCGACTCCCGTTCGATTGCCTCCCAGCCGTCTCTGGCATTGGCGCTAGGTCGAAGGATCGATACTTTGCCTCTGTAACCGTGAGGTGGCGAGCCGTCACTAGGGAAGAGCGATTCCTTCGCGGCCATCTTGAATCGCTCGGCACCGAACTTGCGATACTCGGTTGTATCGCTGTCTGCTACGAGGGTAGCGTGCAAGCCCCAGGAGCATACTACTGCGCCGTAGACTACGGGTGTGCCTTTAACGATGTGTAATGGCTTCTCGTCACGACCTTCGTTGACCAGCTGACATGCTCCGGGTGAGAAGCTTGCACGGAAGAGAGGTAGTTCCTTTGTCGTGCCTTGGAGCAGGTTCTTAAGCCCCATAGTATTGTCTGCGGTGATACCTGCACTATGCGCCATTGCATTGCCGGTTCCCAGCGGCAAGAGCGAGACGTTAGGCTTCTTGTAGTTCCTGCCGTGCTCGCCCGAAAGCAATGCGTTGATTACATCTACGAGCCCGCCGTCGCCGCTCAGCAGGATAATGGCTTGCATCACACCAAGATTTGCTTGCGGTAGAAAGAGCTCGCGGGTTAATTCGATGACGGTATGCTCTGAGCTAGTGACGTGGACCTCGTATCTGTCCGTTCCCGGGCAAACATGTTGCAGCATAGGCTTCAGTAAGTCCTTGAATACACCCTCTGCTCGACCCATGCCGGATCCCGTAGAAACGACAATGTGCAGATTGGGTATGCGGCCGTCATCCTGCCTGGTTTGCCAGCACGCGTTGCCGGGAGGTTGCTGATCGTGGATGAAGGCCTGCGGTGGCTTGGTGGCGACGATCGATCTGAAGACGACCGGAGATGCTGTCGAATCGTTGTCGGCTGCCGGATTAGGCTCGACGTACAGCACTGAGTAGTCATCCGGTACCTGGGCATGGATAGGCAAGGCTGCGATGATGTCTTGGTCCGATATGCGACCTTCCTTCTGCGTTCCTGCGATGAATCGTCAGATCGTGTATTGCAAATCGATGCCATCGATGAGATGGCAGGCTGCACACTTGAATACATACCATTCTCCTTCCATATCAGCTGCTTATCTTCGCCTTCGTTCTGTGAATGAGTGAAGGTCACCGGCCTGCCATCAACCTTGCCCGAGGTCTTCGATGGCGTCGATTGCTCGTTGCCCATGGCCCAAAGTCTGCACACAACGATCGTCTAGCATTGGTTCCTTCATCGTGATAGTGATGGACGGTCGAGAAGGGTGTCAAGGAGGGCCAAGCGAGACTCTTATATACGACGCAGATGTCGTACCGATGCTCCTTCTTTTTTGGGTCAGGGTCTAGCCTCGAGGCTCGAGCTCCCGCTGCGCTTGCTTGCTGGCACGGCCAGCAAACCAACCTCAGCCTGACTCGACAACTTATCGAAACGTTGGAAACAAGACTTGGATCGCATCACTGGAGCTGGATAACATCCTGTAACTTCCGCATTGAGCAGTACCCGCAACGAAAGCGCATGAAGTAAGGAAGTAAGCAGGGCAATGGCCATCTCAGGCTGGGGCGTCTTCCTCATCCTCCTGGTTGTTGTGGTGGTGGTTGGAGGCGGCGGATACATACTGTAAGCATCACTAACTCGCCGCGCAATCAAACAAAGCTAACACATGCCAGCTACGCACACTGGCGAGCCCGCAGACTAGGCCTCCCACGACCCAACCTCAACCCGTTCAATCGAGGCCGCAGTGATCCTCAAGCGTACCGTCCACCAGCTCCAGCGCCTGGTGGCATACAAGGCTGGGTCACCGACAAGTTCAATGCTTTGCGCAATACGCGTACAGCTGGCGGAGCATATGAGAGCACGGGATACGGCGGAGGCACGGGCGGGAGCCGACGAGGTTTTGGCGCGCTTGACCCGGATGATGCTTGGAATACGAGAGTAGACCACGAAGCAGATCCGTACTACGAGGAGCAAGAGCTCGGTCTACAAGACCCAGGCCATGGGCCATACGGAGGAGGTGGGTACGGCGAGGTAGGCGTGGGCGGCATACCCGAAGAACGAGGCCGGAGCCGATCACGGCAACGAGAGTTGGACAACAGATACGATGAGGAGGTACATGGCGGTGCGCCGGGCGGCACTGCCGGTGGGCTCAATCCATTCGGAGACCAGAATGTGGCACCAAGTTTGCGCAGCGTGAGTCCTAGACCGCATCTCGACACGGGTATTGGGCAGACGAGAGGCGTGAGCGCGCACAAGAAGAACAACGCCAGCTTAGGTACGACAGGGAGTGCGGATAACAGTCCGACCGAGCGGAGGAGTATGTTCCGAGAGGATGTGTAAGATTGTGTACAGTACGGCTTTGGCGTAGGCGAAAGAGGCGTTACAGCATCATAGCTGGTCCATATTGCAGCGAAAGCGCATTCGAATTCAATTTGTGCCGTCTATCCTCCACCTGTGGCTGTCAAACCTGCATCACATTCCGACGCGACCAGTGGAGACCCAATAGCCTTATTGCCGAAGCTGTGCCAATTGCTGCAGACAAGCAACATAGGTGTGACTATGTCTTCTGGCGGCTGTGGGCGGTGTAGAAGCAAAAGAGATGGGAAGAGCAAAAGAGCAAAACGTACAGCAGCGGGTATTCCCACGTTGTCACCAACCGTAGTACTAATTCGCCGGTTCGCAGCTTATGTATGGCAGAGGCAGGGCAGAGTGTCTAAAGGCAGCGGAGCGGAACTCGAGTCGCTAAACGCGGGGTAGCGCGAGAGGGTGATGGGTGCTTTTAGGGTGCTTTTTGGCCTTGTCCAAATGAAACATCGTGAAGTTGAGGATGCCCAGTTCTCTGCGACCTATGGCCGTACGTGCTGTCTTCGGGGTTGTGGATGGGATATGTACCTGCATTCGTGTGCCGCCGCGGTCATCTCCAGAATACCAAAAGCGTTCCGTGCTCCTGTATTGCCTACCAGACGCTCCGGGGCTAAGGTAGTCGGAGATCCGGTATACAATGCCTCTTCACTACACATACATGCTCGTATAGCTAGACGTATGTGCCAATGCATGTGCTTGCTACTATCCCCGTGTTGTCGAGGTCGTTTTGAGCTTCGGTATTGCCTACCAGCCCCTTTTCCGGATCCTTCTTATTACTGAATGTTGGCAAGTGGCGCTGAAGTAGGACTAACGAGATCAAAGCCGTCGCGAATGCGTTTGCCAGCTAAGTTTCATCAAGATCCCTGACAGTCAGAAATGTTTTGAGCTCCTGTATTGCCTACCAGAGGCTCGTGGCCAGTCGGAGATCCGGCATACAATAGTCCTTCAGATTTGCGCATGCATCACAGCAGTTGCATGTCATGATCTCATTAGGTATGCCCTAACCAGGTGTATCTCTTCGCGCCATGACCCAAGCTTTGCAAAGCATGTCTCTAATTTATGCCACTTACCACGACTCCCACTTCTGCCCACCCATAGCAACCAGCCGATTGAACAGCTCATCCCGCAATACCATAGCCGTCACGACCCAACTGTTCCCTTGCTTATCGACAATCTCGAGACCATCAGCTACCTCGCGATCCAAAGCCCATCCCACGACAAGCTTAGCCTTCCATCCCAAACCCCCAATTTTCTTCAACTCCTTGATGTCAGCTACAGCAACCGACCACACCGGATGCAATTCGTCGACATCCTTATACAGAGTCCCTTCCTTGGCAATCGACTTATCAAGCGAGAATGACACGCAAGGGATTGTGGCGCGAGTACTAACGTACGCGTGGCCTCTCTTGCCATGGTAGCGGCACTTGAAGTCCACCGGGCCCGTAAGGTTATCGGCTTTTGAGCTTGGGATGACACCTAGACGCTGCTTTGCATGCTCGCTGCCGGCTTTGGCTTTGAGACGGTCTGCACCGAGTGCGGTTTCAACGGTACCCTTGACGCCAGACTTGAACATGTGGAGCAGCCGAGAGCCTTTCTTGCCATGGTGTTTGGATTTCGAAGCGTCAATGTCGCTGCCAGTTGTCTCATGTGCTGTGTTCGGGTCGTGTTCCATTGCTTCCTTCAGTTCTTCGTCTGTAGCGTTCAATGGCCAGTCAGAGCCTGCTGCACGGAGATGCTCATCGGTGATGTCCACTGGCTCGTCTGGTGGTGGCTCAGAGGAGCTTGGGGGCGGAGGCAATGGTGCTTTGTTTGCTTCCCCAACCCGGAGTAACGTAATTGTGACTTGCGCATTGGTTGGTACGCCCTTCAGAATGGAGTTGCGTAGCTCGAGCAGCTTCTGCCATTTAGGGTAGTGCGCGTTGAGCCACTCTAAGCCGCGCATGATGACAGGGTCACCGAAGAATCCAAAGCCGATGCCGAAAGTCATGCCCTTGACTACCATGTAGTTGGAGATGAAGAAGGAAGAAGCCAATATAGGGACGAGGACCGCCGCAAGACGGAGACGATAGAGGTCATGCGGAAAGGGCGGTGTCGGCGACAAAGCATTGCCAAAGCGCTCCCAGGTGTCGGCAACGTCTGCAAGGCCATGCATGACAGGCCTCATCTTGTTCCACATGGCAGTCTCCATTGGCACTTTCGTCTTGTCGTGCGTAGGTGCAACCGCACCGCCCGACGCTGACACTCTGGCGTTACTTGCGCTCACAGCCATCGCCGTAGGGTCCGGTACACGCTCGTTCGGCCCATCCCCTTCCTCTCCTTCAACGGGCGGAGGGTCGTTCGCCGGATGCTTGCCACTTGCACTGGAAAGAGCCACATTTGCAATGGAGTTCACGAAGTTGCTGGCCTCCGCTTCCACGGCTTCACCCTTGTGCGTCTCCGGTGCGCCAGTCGCAGAGTCCGTGGATCCCAGCACACCAGCCTTCGGCTTCTGTACTCCTCCTGTCTTAGTTGAGACGAGCGCGATGGGAGCTGGTGGAAACATAATCTCCCGGCTCTCAGGATAGACAATCAGGACAATCATTGTGAGTGACAGGAGCGGCATGATCATATCCAGAAGCCATGCAATTGAGTAAGCGCCACAGAAGGCTGCGGTTCTTCTTTGCTCGCGCCAAGATCGTAGACGTGCAATGTGCTTGCCAAAAGCCATCATACCGATGCCTATTGTCATGTACAAGCGCTCGATGTTCGCTCGCAGCTTATCGGGTGAGAAATCCTCTTCGTCTGCGATGTTGAGGTCCAGGTTACCAGGCACTGGGTATGGATACTCCTTGACATGGTACATTTGCTGTGCCAGTTAGCACACAGTCTCGCATCGACATCGAATGCTGACTCAGGTTTGAGAGCTTTGCAACGTCCATAGATTCAGCAGCCACTCACCTTGTTGAATCGACGGATCAACACCCATAATTCTTCGTTCGGCAGCCCGCCTACCAGCGGACTCGCGATCTGGTCTCCCGGCTCATTCCAGCCCAGGTCTTTGACTTCAGCACCGTGATTCTGCTGAGCGGCCCCCTTCTCATCGTGATCTGCCATGGCGAGGGCATGACTGTCAGTGGGCTCTTGTCCCAGAGCGTGCGATACCTCCTTCTTGTCGGGGTCAGTCGCCGCTGGGACATCGTGTGGCAGCGGCAACAGGTCTTTCAGCACGACGCCTGTGCCCGGGCCCGACATCTTGATGGATGTTCCTGGTCTCCGAACTGGTGGGTCGTCGCAATCTGAATCCTAGGGCGGATCTGAGAAGATGAGTAGGTTGATTGGGTCGAGATATAAGGTTCTGATAGACAGGTGCAAGGGATGCATGGAGCTCTGGGGAAGGAGCGCATTGTTTGCAATTGCGTCATCGTCAGGAGAAGCTACGTTTCAGGCTGAATATAGAGGTAGCGTGACTTCGCGTGCGGACAAGCCGACGCGTTCAACGACTAAGGAGCTGGAGGAGAAGGACCACCAGCCTGTTGACAAGCGGCTTCCAGGCTGCGCAGGAGCGATGGCATCGAATCACAGGGTGACTGAAGCTGCTGGGATCAGTCCAAGTCTCACTTTGACAACATCAGCTGCACATCAGCACGGTCCCGAACGGACCAGACGCTTGCGTTGCTGCGGGTCATGGCAGATGTCACAGTCACGTGAATTTGCAAGGGCCATCCCGGAAGTCAATCTTCTCCGCGATCCAGCGACGGGATGACGCTTCAATGCGCGCCGTGGCCCAAGCTCCATCCATCCAGCCTCGAGATTCTGGCCTGCCCAGATCCCACGTTCCTGACGCCCGCTCGGGTCCCATTGTCAGCTTCTTACCGCATCAATCCTGCCAAACTACTACGTCGCGCAATCGCATATTCTGATCATGGCGACAAGAGGTTCAAAGAGAAAGGCGGACCCTGAGGTATGGAGCTGTCGGCGACTGAGTACACGAAGCATACTGACATCACACTGCGACTGCAGGAGGCCGAGCCGTTGCAAGAACTACCCGAAGACAGCGACGCCGAGTCGGAGTGAGTCGAATCGCCCAATGCGGCTAGTCGCGCACTCGTACTACTGCGGCTGCTAATGGTGGACTTCGTTGCGCAGGGAAGAGTTTCAGGAGAGCGGAGAAGACTACGGTAGCGAGGAGGAAGAGAGTGAGGACGAGGAAGGCGACGAGCCTGCTGAGAAAGAGAAGGCTGCACCTCGTAAGCATGCGCAATGCTAGCATACTGAAATAAGGCCTGACCGTATGCGCAGAACCGAAAGCGAAGAAGCAGAAGACCGCCCAGCCTGAAGGTACACTTTGAGAACGCTTGCAGTGGTCCCGTATAGTTTGCTGACGAAGCGTAGAGGTTGGTGACGATGACGAGGTTGAAAGCGCAGACGACGCAGAAGTCGATGGCGCGGAGCTAGAGGTATGTCTCCTCACAATCACTGCTTATGCGTAATGCTTACAGCCAATGTAGGACGATGAGGAGGAAGCCAGCCCAGACGAGGATGAGGCAGCAGCGGACACTGCGAAGAAGTCAGGCCCGAGCGCAAGTGCAAAGTCGCGAAAAGGTGGCACCGTTCCGAAAGAGGCCGAGCTCGAGGAGGTAGACGACGAAGACTAGACGTCGTGCCACGGTCATGTGCGAATAGACATTGAATCGGAAAAGCGTATTGATACTCGCTGTAATTTCATGCTCCATGTCATCCATGAATCGCCCATCAGCCAGTTGCCCCATCCGCGGAAGGCTTTACTACTGGCGACGAGCCTGGCAGCGTATCATCCGCAGGTTGCTGCTCCGTATCCCCCATATCCACGTCCTCATTCATCTCAGCTTCTTCATCTGCCGTCTCAGAGCCGGGAGAGCCCACCGAAGGCTCCGAGACAGGCGCCAGTCCCGGAAACATTGGCCTGCCAACCGCATCCTCCTCTTTCACTGGCTCTGCCTCATCATCCGCATCCGCTTCCTCCAGCTCGCTGAGCTCACTCTCATCATCAGCGCTATCGTGTATGCTAGCCGGCGCACTCGTATCCGCCGAAGCGTCTCCGGCCCCATTTCTACTGATGTCAATGACCACTTGCACCCTCGTCCCAGACGCCGCGCTGACTTTTGCCGCCGGAGCTTTCTGCGCGCATGCTTCTGCCGTGGTGCGAATCTCGCGACGACCAACACCAATCTTTTTCCGCTCATTCGGAGCTGTCGGTGGGTTGACGACCGCAGGCGGCGGCACTGCTGCTGACGCCTCGCTCGCGCCATCCAAGTTCATGAGATGATTGAGACTCATCATTGGGTTCCTCGGCGGGCTGGCTACCGGAGGCGGACGCCTAGCTTCCTCTTCTTGCTTGACCCTGCGCTCTTCGTCCCACAGCTGCTTGCCAATGTTATTGAACAAGTAGGCGTAGGCATCACCAATCAAGTCATCGATAGGTCCAGGCTTCATCAGCGACTGGTTGATCTTCTTGAGCTCCTGCACCTCGCGTAGGACATCGAGCGCAGCAGAAGTCCCGCCATCTTGCGCCTGCATCCACTTCTCAAGCGGCTCTTTCCGGGCCAAGAAGTCCTCATGCGCGATGTTACTGAACGTGGACGTCTCCAAACCCTCAGACAGCGCAGCATAGTTTCGAAGAAGCCGAAGATACGCATTACATATCTCCTGCCACACGGAAGAGTGCTCGAACATATCGTGCGGCTTCCTTCGCACTCTCCGCGCCAGAGCTTCCAAGCTCGTACGGTCTTTGAGCTGCTCAAGTATGCGCACAAAGAAGCGCGTGTAGCGGGCAGTATAGACAAAGTGTCTTCCAGCTCTCTCGCACTCGGGCCGCCAGACCTGCAATACCATGGTCTTCGTGAACATCTGCTGTGTGAGCTCATGCTTGGCACCTATGGCTCTGAGATGCCCTCCCGAAGCGGCGCCTTCTGCACGAGGATCCGAGTCGTCGTAGATGATATGCGCCGCCCGAGCGATCATCCGGTGATGCCAATTGGACTTGTCCGCTGCTCGCATGTTCTTCAAGATGGCGAGCACATGTGGGACCCATTCGTCAAGCTCCTGCGGGAACGTGACAAGGCGTGCATACGGCGTATGCCGTAAAGCCTCCTTCGCAGACGCTAGGTTGAGCTCCCCTCTGCTCATGAGCTTGTGCACGATACTGACGAGCTTATAGTGCGGCTCCAGGATCGGCTCGCGCTTCTCACGGCTGTCTTTCTTATCCGGTATCAGCTCGATGGCCCGAATGAACGGCTCAAGCACCTCATCAGCGGAAGGCCTATGGTCGTGCTTTCTGATGTGATCCGGAGCGGCATGCATTTTCCACAAGCACTTGCCGAGCGAGAACTGCAGCGTCCAGCTTCGAGGCATGCCGGCGACAGCGCGATTGAACAGCACTTTCGACAACTTCCACGCTGTGTATTCGCGAAGTGGCGTGAACGGCTTGCCCTTGCCCATACCAGTCGCCATGCTCAGGAATTTCTCCACATCATCCATCGCAAACGGCAGCATATTGAACGGCTCTCTCGACGAGCTGTAAAGTCGGCTAGCAAAGTCCGAGTAGAGTTCCGTCATCTTGTCCGAAGTTTCGAATGCCAGGTCTGCTGACCGGTACATCAGTGCAGTAGCCATGGCGTAACAGTGTATCGCCGACCGCTGGAGCTGCACAATCTCAGGCATGTTATTGTTAAGCTTCTCAGCAGACCAGACAACGCTTTCTTCTATCTTCGTATCGTACGCTTGAGCAAGCCGGAACCACGTCTCCCAGTTGTCCATGCTGTACTCCAAGTCTTGCATGAAAAACGCGACGGCGATGTCTAGATCTTCCGTGGGCTGTGGCGTGGTCCGCTTCTGCGATCGGAACTTTGTGAGCGAGATATGGCCCATGAGGAAGTACCACCCTTTAGAAGCCAAGATTGCATCCTCCTTCGGCACTGGAGACACCGGAAGCTCATTTCCATCGCCCTTGAGGCAGTTGAACAAATCAAGTGGATTGATCGGTGAACGCAAGAACGCGCGGTAGACCTCCCGATTGCGCAAGATAGCTTCGCTCGGCTTCTTACGCGGCACAGCACCATGCACCTTATCGATCGTATCTTTCAGCGAGTGCTTCACCAAGTCTCTGATAGGCAGCTTGGATGCTTGAGCGAGCAGCAAGTCGAGAGCTTGCATGGCGACTCCGCGCTCGAGGAAAGCATCATGCGTGCAGCGATGCTCGATCAGCTCGTAAGATGGATTGAGGAAGCAGTTTAGCCCGTAAAGATCATACAAGACCTGCGCTTGTTCGCTGTCGTAGCCCTCGATATGCGTCATGTGCACGAACTCGTCCTTCAGCATGCGGACGAAGGCTCGGTTAGACCCTCCGCAGATGCCACGAAGGCCTAGGTTACGGTGCACGCAGCGCAAGAAGTCGAATTTGTCCTCCGCTAATGTTGGGTACTGGTCGCTGTTCTGGTAGATTGCTTCCTTGAGCAAAGCGTAGAGAATCATCCAGATGTGGAGTTGTAGGTCGTGGATCATCCCGTTGACCGCTGCAAACGACGGGATGGGCAGTCCATTGGGTAGATTTGGCGGCTGCGTCTGCCCAACGCGCAAGGAGTCTTCGAAGACATTGAAGACCTGTACGAGTTGCAGCAAATCGCCGAAGACACCGACTGCGGACTTCAGCGCTGCGTCGTCTATGCATTCGAAGGCATCGTCCAAACTTTGAGAGAAGCCCAAGACTTTCACCGCCATGTCTTTCAGCAACCGCAGACTCTTCAGAACCAGAATCTGCCTCTCGGGCTGCGGCAGCTCCTGCACTAAGGGCGCTTTGAGCTCGTCGAGAAGCATGCGCATCATGCGGAGGTAGCTTGAGACTACCATGGGCTTGTAGTCGATTGCGAGATACGCGTCGCGCAGGCGCTGCCAGAGTAGCAAACGGACAGACATCTCGCTACTTTGCAAGTAGCGCACAAGATCCGGGGACACACTAGGAGTAGCACCTGTACCATCATTCTCCATCTCTTCATCAGTGTCTTCAGCCGCTATACTGCTGTCGAGAGCATTAAGCAAAGGCTCCAGGCTCTCAATCGTCGCCACAGGATCACTGACATCCTGATTCGTGACTTTCAGGAAGAAGTCCTTCGTAGTCAGCCTCGCAAGCTCTCGATCCAGCGCAGCAACGGAGATCTCAGACATGACTGCGTTGTTCTGCAAGTATATTACTGGCTCGTCTGCCGCTACTAGCACCGCTCGCAGATCGTTCATGCACTCTATGACATGATCTTGACCGACGTCCGACGCTGCAGCCAGGCTGAAAGTCATGGCCCACAGGAATCGCAAGCTCAAATTGTCGTGAGCAGTCGGGGATGCCAGCGATGTTGAGCGGAAATGCATTGCTTCCCTTGCCAGCTCAGCCCATCTCTGTAGCCGGTCACCTTGGGCAACTATCGTCTCCGGGTCAACGCCGCTGTTGGCTTGCTTGATCAGGGTGTATATGTCCAGATGCAGCTCGAAGATCGTCTCGATCATCTCTGCTAAACCCGACATGCTCTCACCATTGTCGGCGCCGGTAGTCACAGTCTCGAGCTCAGCGCGCGCGCTATCGAGAATGAAGCCGTCGAAGTTAAGGAGCGTCCGCACCACGATAGTCTTCAGCGCCTCAGGCCAGATGAACTCGGCATAGCTGTTCGTAGCGTCGTCATCTTTGGTGCTTCGGAATAGTTCGCAGACCCACTCGTATGCCACGTCTTGCGTCAGATACCAGCCTTGATTGATTCTGGCCATCAGGTCAGGCAAGCCATCGTTCGGCATCGGTGCCGCCTTCGTTACCACCTTCGACGACGGAGCACCAGTTCCAAAGGAGCCGCTAGGTCCTGAAGCGTTTGGCGCTGCACCGATGTCGATAGCTTCGCCTTTCTGCAACATAAAGAATGCCAGGTGGTCGCTGTAACCGTTCAGAAATGCCAGCACATCCATCCTCGCGGTCCGAAGCCCATTGCTGCCATCCCCATCACCCGCCTCATGCTCCTGTTCATTGGAAGCAGCATTGACCTCCTGCCTAACATCCTTCGCCTTCGCAAACCCCACAACACCAATCTTCTCGAACAGGTTCCCTACAGTCTCAAACATCCAATCGTCAGCCGCTTGGATCTCATTAAGTTGCTGCTCGTACTCCCAGCGGATATTGGCATCGATGAGTGCTTGTTTGCTATCGCCGCCGCCTTCGATGTTGGATTCGCGTGCGCGGATGCGTTTGCGGGTGGCGCGACCTTCTTCTGTGGCGTCTTGTTGTTGCTGTGGTAGGCCTGCAGTATCGCTTGAGCGCTTGCGGGTTGGGAGGGTCATCGTGGGTGATTCGAGGTTTGCTGGGTCGGGTTCTGTTGCAGATGCGCCAGTGATTTGCGCATCCGGGTCTGTGGGAGCTATCTCGGGCTGACCTGTTGGTTTACCGCCGTCAAGTCCTGGAAATTGCGCGCTGACGTTACTGGGAAGTGCTGGTGGCGCCTCTATTGCTGGTACAGGTGGCTGCTCGATGCGCATTGGTTCTGCGACGTCTTCGATCGCCTTGTCTGCTGATCCGGAGTGCTCGCTGAGTTCAAAAGCCAGTGCCGCGGCAGGTGCAGTTGAAGCGTTCCCTTGCTGTTCTGCCGCAAGCTGTAACAGTAGCATCTCGCCCATCTCAGCCCAAGTCGATGGTACCTTTAACACGATTCGATGAGGTTGCTGCACACCTTGTCCTGGCATGCCTTCCCTCTCCAGCAGAAGCTTCTCATGAGCAATAACCTCCGGGAACGTACTCAATCTCTGCTTTAGCATCTTCGACAGCACCCTCCGCTTCCCACTCGATAACGGCCCTTGCAACGCTGACAACCGATCATCAAGCTCAGCAACCAGCTCCCGTAACTGCTCCCCAGCCATACCCTCCTCCAACCCAGGCAACGACATCACACCACCCAACCCTTCATCATCACCCTCAAGCACAGCTTCCAAGCAGAACCGCGCCACGCGTTTGCTATTCAGCATCCCGCCCACAGCAGCAGTCTTCCGCCACAAATCCAGATCCGTATCATCCTTATCCAGCGCGAGAACAAAGTGCTCAAGCGCCGAGGACGCATTCTCCAGAATCTGGTTCAGAGTGACTTGCACCGAGTCGAGCTGGGCGGTGAGGTACTCCAAGCGGAATTGCGCATAATTCTTATGACTTAGATGTAGGATCTGCGGGAGCGTGCTGGGTCCTGTGTCGAAGGAGGAAGTCGCCACCACCGCCCCGGCAGCCTCGACACCATCTTGAAATGATACATCTTCGTCGGTTACAGGCCCGTACAGTTCGAGCCGCTGTAGTTCGGTTTGCGATTCCGGGTAGCGGAAGATCTCGGATTCGAAGAGCTCCTGGTAGGCTTCGTAGGCTTTGTCGAAGGAGGATGGGCCTTCGGCGTGGTATTTGAGTGCGGTTTGGTAGAGCTTGAGCGCGTCCTCGATCTGGAGTTCTTTGGTGTCGTCGATTTCGATATCCGATTCGTCGTCGGACTCGATGTTCAGGGCGTGCCAGGCAGACATGGTGGGTGGTGATTGCCTGGAGTCCGGTGATGAATGTGGTCAAGAGGTAGCAAGGTCCATGTGGAAGTTGTTCTCTGGCAGGTGCCACCGCACTTCATGCATCATGGAGAGCTTTGTGCTAAAGTGTTATCAATGATATGTGACTGTTTGAGAAGACATTCACATGCGAAAGATGTCGCGTGCACACGGGGGCGACGCGACCTTTGAATGGCTTAGTCGTGGGCCAAATGCAGAGATCCGGCGTGTCAGAGTGTTGGCCAAAGCTGGCTCCATTGAGAGCTGCAAGGTACTCGGTTTGGCGAATAATCGTTGTACTACCTGCCATACCATCTAAACCGCTCCGCCCATTGCTGATACTCTATCCTCTGGTACTAATCGCATATCTGCTTTACAGCTTCTGGAGATAGGACTGCGAATACTCCCTGGGCATCATCAACCGCCAGTCGCAGGATGGTGCAGACGTCTGTGCCGGAGTAAGCATATATACCGATACATGTAGATACATGCGCCGGGCGAGCAACTGGGGCTAACATAGGGATACAGGCTGTACGAGGATGAGGCACATTCGGTGATCGAGATACGGACGGACAGCCTACAGAGCTTGCGCGAACTGGGACCGCCCGACTTGGTACACCTGGTCAAGCAGCCCGTAAAGAGCACGACGAAGCAGGTATGGCAGTTTGCGATCGCGATGGAGGATATGGATATAGCAGAGGGCTGAGACTGAGTTTTGAGCAGATAGGCATATACCACCATGTTACCGGCGTCGACGCATCCTCCTCGGCCAGCCTCGCGGCCTACATCAATACCCTGACCTACCAGAACAACGACAAGCAGCACAAGATCATCTCTGGTTTATATTGGTATGAGAAAGTCATAACAGAGTGGGGAGATATGCGCTGACAGATACAGCTGCTACAATGCCTTCTCCCGAGTCGACATGCGCGTACAAGTGCAGATACCGGGCACGGTCGAGAGCTATTGCGTGGACGAGCGAGGCAACAAGCTGGAAGCGACGGAAGATCACTGGCTGGAGACCTACCTTTGTAGCGTGCTGAGAGCGTACTCGTATGCGGACAATGGTTCGGGCGACACGGTGAAGCGCATAATAGGTGTCAGACGATTCAACCCGGTCACGAGTACAGAGCAAGAGCATAAGTTCCTCGATGCTGCAGAGAAGCTATTCTTCAATGGTACGGATGTCTTAGATGGGCCCACGGATGAAGGTATGCTAACGAACAGCAGGCTGGCAGCTGGGCTCAGACCCAGAGATCCAGGTACCCAACCTTGTCTCGAATCACCTGACATCTGGACTTCTACACTACATCAGGACATCCGGACGATATGCATCCGGCATCAACCTTTTCGAAAAGCTGCGAAGCCGAGACCCCGAAATCGCCTCCTTACTGGCGCAGGTATACATTGCCGGCGACGAGGAAGTGAAAGCGATTCAACTACTGCACGAAGCGATCGAAGAGCTGCCAATGGATTACTCGCTTCTAGACTGCCAGGCCGAGTTCTGCAATCGAAAAGGCAGAGGTGATCTGGCGCTCGAGATCGCAAAGCGAGGCGTAGTGTCCGCACCTAGTGAGTTCGGGACGTGGGCGCGCCTAGCCGAGATCTACGTGGCGATGGAACAATGGGATCTGGCATTGCTTACACTCAATTCATGTCCGATGTTCACATACCAAGACAAGGATGCGCCGCGGTTACCGGAGCCCGCCCGGAT
This sequence comes from Neocatenulostroma microsporum, assembly GCA_022814695.1. NCBI lineage: Eukaryota > Fungi > Ascomycota > Dothideomycetes > Mycosphaerellales > Teratosphaeriaceae > Neocatenulostroma > Neocatenulostroma microsporum. The sequence continues at coordinate 18,591 of JAKLLW010000381.1, forward strand.
ATCGTTGCCACTTGCGCCGGAGACGATATGCGACGAGATTGATGATGCCGGAGCGACGCCAGAAGTTGACGCGGTTCATCCAACACTTCGGCGACTGGCAGCTGGCAATTACAAAGGCACCTTTCACAAAGCATACATGCTACTGACAGAGATCACGAAGAAGATTGGCTGGGACCAACTCTTGAAGATTCGAAGTCAAGTCTTCGTTATGGAAGAAGAGTATCGGAGCGAAAAGCAGACCGGCATAGGCAACCGCAGCCCAAACGCCAGCACCACCGCTCTCCGAGGCGCCGATACACCCCAACCCAACGGCCATGGCGAGCCAACAATCGAAGACCCACCCTCCTCCTCCGGCACAGACGCTCAAACAAATGGCGAAGAACCGCAAGCTGCCTCTTACCTCGACCCCGACGTCTCCAAACCCTCGCACTCCATAACCGTCCGCTCCGGCGCCGAGACCCCTGATCCAAACGCGCATCCCTCCCTCGCCACCTCCGGCTCCCACCCAAGCGCTAGTGCTAATGACCAGACTTACACCCAATTCCAACACAAACGCCTTTGCGAGCGTTGGCTCGACAACCTTTTCATGGTGCTCTACGAGGACTTGCGCATCTACACTATCTGGAGGACCGAAGCTTCGCAGTACCGGCAACAGCAGCTCGCTTATAAGAAGAACGCAGAGGAGTGGGAGATTCTTGGCGAGTTGGCGGAGAGACTGCATCATGGGGACGAGGCGATTGAGGCTTGGCAGCAGTGTTTGGGGATGCGATTCTCCCCGAAAGCTATGAGGGGTGTGCTGGGGTTGTATGAAAAGAGAGGCGATGCGAGAGGAGTGCTAGGCGCGGTTATTAGGTTGGTGGCGTGGCAGTGGAGGTGGTATTCCGAGGTTCGTCCATCTGTCCGCTCCCAATCGCAACGCGTCATCAGTATGCTAACATTTTGTACCCTATGTAGTTCTCGCCAGACCTCCTCTACACTATGCGCAGACTCATCGAATCCGAAGGCGCGGTCAAGGTCCGGAGTATCATACAAGCCACTTCCTTACCGCAACACATTCTGGATCTGACGCACCAGTACGCAGCGCTTTGCGCGGCTTTTCGGAGTAGTGGGAGTGATGGGTGACGACTACAGCAATTGGATGAGTCGACCAGGAGTGACATGGCGACGCTTTGGCCCGAGAGGTTTACGCCGCAGAAGGTGCGGGGGGAGAGAGAAGCTGAGGATGCTAGGCGTAAGAAGGGGGGTGTAAGTTAATGTGTGGGATGATGGGTTTTGGGAACGGTGCATAGCGTTGCGTTTTCTGACAGAAAGATACCATGGGTTGCACAACAAACGCATTTCTGATGGGAAGTGTACTTTCTAGTTTCTGCAAACTCTCAAGGTCTAGTGACAATGTTGACATTCTAATGCACTACGGTACGAAATCCGTCGAGATGAACACTGGACGCTTGTCGCAGCGGGTAGGTAGTCACTCGAACGGGTCTCGGATCGAAACCCTCAGCACTCATCTGGCACACTGTCGGTATCATAGGCTGTAACGACGCATATCTCGATCATCAGGCCGCTGGGCGGACTATGAGTCTGAGGTCTGATACGGTTCGCTCACACCGAAAGCATCGAGGGGAGTCACTAGACAGCGTCGGACCTAGCAGTGAATGGCTTACGGCCCTAACCTCCAGTCTTTTGCGAAGTTCTTGGGCGGTTGTACTGCCCTCTGGACACCGGTGGAGCAAGTTGCTGTCTTGAGAGCGCGGACAGGACCCAAGAGTCGGACACTGATCATCAGGGTACTGTATCTATGACATGCGCTCGCAAGACGTTCGAAACCTAGCTGTTGCATCCGAAATGGTATTCGCTGATAGGCACATGTAGGACACCCTTCTTCGGGTGAGGCTGAAGAGCACGGGAAACCGAGCGTGTGCGGCCGGTCTCAACAAATAGATGCATCCGCCGATGGTATCTATCGAACCACCGCATTTTTGAGTCGAGTTCGAGAATGGCAGTTCTTTGTACTTTTTGCGCAGGTGAAACGGCGCAGTGCAGAAGCACTTTTGTGTAACCTGGAACATTCACATTCACCCCTTTCCGGATTAGCGTGCTTTCCACCCAGCCACCTCTTTGTTTGTTGCAGGCTCCACATTTCCTAGGATAATTGCTCATCGTTCAACCTGCGAAAGGGTTATGAAGCGCAACATGTCTCGATCGCCGTCGCGAGAAGACCGGTCTCCCAAACGACACAAGAGCATCTCGAACATGGACAGCACGATCGATGTTACGGTGGAGGGCGACCTGCTCTTGAAGGTTACCAGTATGGCTGGGATGAGAGATGTACATCTCCGGGTATCAAGTCACGCACTGTCTATGACGCCGGTCTTCAAGAGCCTGATCGCGAAGCAGCCGGAGCCGGGAACATCGGAGCCGCGCATACTGGATCTACCGGACGACGACGGTGACGTGCTGTATCTTCTCCTGAATATTATCCATTTGAGGAACGATAAGCTGCCCTCCCGCCTACCGGTCGATACGCTATACAAGCTGGGGAGACTGGCGGAGAAGTACCAGTGCGCCACAGCGATTGGGAGGGCGACAGTGGGCTGGTTTGACCGGATCTATGCTGGCGCTAAGACTGCTACCGTGGACTCATGGAAGGTCGTCAAGGCGGCCTATTACCTGGATGAGCCGGCCTTCTTCACGCGTTTCGCCGAGAAAATGATCCTTGAGGAGCCGCTGGCGGGCGGCAGTATACTGGAGGCAGCGAAAGCTGACGACATGATCATGAAGAAGCTGAGTGGTGAGCACCATCGCCCCATCTCCCGGAAACGAACAAGTGCTGAGTACTGACTTGCCACAGTGGAGCTCCATAACCGTAGACAGTCCCACATTGCTGCTCTGCGCGCTGACCTGGATCTCCTCGTCGATCCTTGCTCGATGTGCTTCTCCAAGATTACAAAGCACTACATCGACTACGCCCCTGGCATGCCACCAGACCCAGACGACGACGGCAGAGTCGTAGGCTCAATCTGCCACGTTGACGAGCAAGCTGCGACTACGTACCTGGGTGCGCTGAGAGACGAGCACATTTGGCCGCCGACCGTGTGGTGAGTGCTTCCCCGTGGCAGTAAAGCAGACCAAGTAGCTGACAGCCCCCACAGGCAAGGGAGTCTCGGCACTATCGTCGAGAAGCTCCAGAACTTCCGCATACCAGAGTACGACGACGTGGACAAGTGCGACTTCTGCGATGACGTGAGAGCGAAGTTCGGCATGGCAGTGGAGATCGTAAAGAAGATGCATAGGGATAGGCTATGGGGTTTGTGCCTGGACTGCTTCAAGGCGGGTAGTGTGAACGCTGGCGAGTGCCGGTACGAGCACTCAAAGCCGAAGGCGTCGTAGTGATGCTCTTGGACGGACTGCAGAGTCGCGAGAGGCTGAGAGAGAAGTGGAGAAAGCTTGCGCGGAGTGCGAATGTCTCGTACGTTTTTCATCTCCGATGGCTGCTTGAACGCTGAGCAGCGCTCACGACCACGCAAATCGAGCTTCATTGCCCAACCTCGATAGCGCAGCCTTAATGACGTTTGTCACTCCTTCGCCACATAAGCTTCCAGTGGCGGCCCTCCACCTGGCCCCCCCGAACGCGCAATAAACGTTCAATAGCTGCATGAGGCTGCAGAGAAGAAGCCTTCAGCAGGCCGTCATAGCTATGAAGGTGCGACGCCTTTGGAGATCGCATGGTGCTCAAAGCGACATGGTTGATCCGAGGGGCCACCCTTCTTCAAGCAATCCAGACACACCCCGACGAACAGTTTTTGCGCCCATCTCTTCATATCCTCCAACGCCTCCATGAATTCACCGTCCATGATATCTTTGGCCGGACATGCATGATGCGCGCATGGCGAAGGAAACTCCGGACCATTGGGAGGAATAACACGATCCAGCTCATTCAGCAGGAAGCCGATGGTCTTGAGATGATTTGGGGTCGGCCACACATTCGCTTTCGAGAGGGCCTTGAGATAGAGTAGGAGTGCTGTGTCGATGTACTTGCACGCATCCGTTCCATCGCCGTCCTTTGGCACAATTCTCTGGCTCACAGGATCGAGGACCGAGACTTGATGCTCGAAATCATCGTATGCGTAGTATGCCACGGCTTCCATTACGTTCGCCGCGTGGAATGTCAACATTACCGTGACACTTGCCACGTTGGTCTTCATTGCCCCTGTGCCGCGTTAGTGCCGTCACAATCTCAGCATCTGGGAGCATTGTACCTGAAAGTCCTTTCCCAAAGCCTTCACCGTCATCATAGCTCTCGACTATATGCTCTCTTGCCCAGGTATCGGTAAAAGATGCGAAGTGTTTCGCATCGTCGAGCAGATACAGAGCTTCGCTGACGACAACAAAATTCTGCTCGAGCAAGTGCTTGTCGGCGCCCGTGAGCCAGTTGGCTGTGAAGTGCTTCACCGCCGCCGTGCAGCCGTATTTGTCGACCATCCTGGCGAAGTTGAGGAACCCGGAAGGAGATGCGTCCGGAAGAGCGTCGTTTTTGTGGTGGAGAAGCAGACAGAGTAGCATCATGGCATCCCTATTATCGTCCGGTAAGGTCAGGTTCACTGGCCCGGTCAGGGATGAGTCACGCAGCGCTTGGCCCTCTGCGAAGTTTGGTCCCAGCATAGCGTTGAAGACCGGCGAGCTCATCTTGAGCACGAGTGACGAAACCCGCAGCTCGATGGATGCGCCGACCGTGAGAACGAGGTCGCCATCAGCGAGGATGTCAACCCTCTCCATGGTGAAGGGACCTTGGTATAGGTGGGATGCGATTGCTGTGGCGGGAGTCAGACTCGTTGAAATGGAGAAGGAAATTGATCGAGGTTTGCGATCACAAGGACGCTAAGCGACTAGCGGCTCGTGCCTTCCAGAAGAATGAAGTTTCAACATCTGCCGTAGCGTGAAGCAAACCATGAGCTCCACATCTCCTTCGCTCATGCACTTCACTGAGCTGCATCACGAAAGCTCAAACCCAGCACACAGTCTCGACATCATCACCATGGAAGGCACCTACGACGTCGACATCCATCCGGACGGTAATGTCTTCCTGCTCTGCGGTGGAGGCGCCGAGGGTCGCAAGTGGTACTATCCCCTCACCGAACGATCTCACGGGGTAGGCTGACGTCGAATACAGTGCCAGAATCGGCGTCGCCTCAGCCATCATGAGCATTGGCTCGCCCGTGTTCAAGAGCATGCTCGAGCCGCGCTTCAAAGAAGGCGCCGAGCTCAGCGCGACCGGCACCGTCGAGATCCCACTTCCAGAAGACGATGCAGACCACATGACCGTCCTCTGCAACATCCTCCACATGCGCCACAACGACGTGCCGGCCTCACTCGAATCAGAGAAGTTACTTCAGTTCGCGGAGCTCTGCGACAAGTACGGATGCGCCACGGCGGTGAAGCCCTCAACGGAAGCATGGATCAAGAGCGCGCTCCAAACAACCCAACTCTCTACCTCCCAACGTCGCGAGCTTGTGGAAACCGCTCACTTCCTTCGCAACCGAGAGCTCATGAAAATCACATCGCTCGAACTTGTCCTAGGGAGTGAAGGCGACATCGACCAAGACCTGTCCTTCGGATGCAGCGTGCCAGAAAAGCTCATCGGTAAGTCTACATACTGATCAGCCCCTGATACTTGTGAGATGACTGAACAGTATTAGCCGAATTAGCCAAGATGCAGCTAAAAACGCGCAACGTGCTGCAAGCAGACATCGAATCCATCATTGCCACCTACCTCGCCTACAAGTGCGCTACGCTGACATGTCTCGCCAGCGGCGGCATGCTACAGTACGTCATGGGCGAGCTCCAGTGCCTCAAAGTGTGGCCAACATCTAGCATGCGTCTTCGCAGTATACGCGACACCTGCCATGACCTTGAGACAGTTGCACTAGATGAGTCTCGCAGGCCGAGCACATGCGCCATCAAGAACCGATGCGTGGCCAGTAGAATGCCGTCACTCTTCGTAGCGAAGCATGACTTGAAGAGTGCGGCGGTGCATGCGCAGCAGGCTTTGGAGCGTCAGGTGGCTGCGCTGTTCGAAGAGAAGTGAATTGTGGCAAAGACCTGCCGCTGGGAATCCGAGATAGGCAAAAGCGCGAGTACGTAGGGTAGTAGCACTATCCGCAAGACGTTGGTTTGAAAAGGGCAGTCGGACACACCAGGCTTCGTGATCATACAAACATTGCCGTCATCTCCTTCTGGCCGCAAAGATTTCAAGCTGTTGCATCTCCTACTAGGCCGTCGAAAAGAAGCGGATATCCGTAGGTAGCACAACGGCAGCTCGAGACCGTCTGTCTGTCCAAGGTAACGTATAGGGCCCTGGTATACTAGAAGCACGTTGAAGTGGCCGTGATCAGAGCGGAGCGGCGGCTGCTACCAGGCCTCACAATCCGGTGCAAAAACTTGGCATAGCCGTCCATCGCTTCGCTGCGCTCGCGTCTTCAAGTGCGACGTTCGGGAAACACGTACAGGCACGCATCTGTGGTAGTTGTGGTATTGCCAGATTTAGCGAAGGTGTTTGAGATCACTGCGAGCCGAAGGTGTGAGAAGTGCGAGAGCGTAGCGCGGAGCACTTGGGTAGGTACGCGAATTAAGCATGGATCCAGAGTACGAACATGGAATAATGTAGCTGTAGGCGACTCGCTAGCACAGAGATAGGTAGCCATCGAGCAATAGATAGGCACTCGTCAAGCAGACCCGGTCACCCGCCACTGCCACTCCAGCTTCATCTACCACAGCAACTCAATATTCGCCACCGCCGGCAAATCATCCTCCTCCTCGTTCTCACTATCCTTCTTACTAACCATCGACCTCCGATGCCAATACCTCACAAACCCCTGCGCTGCCCCTTCGGTATGAAAGCCAAGAATATACACAACCCCCGGCGTCCTCGTCAGCATCACTTTCCCATCTTTCCCAACTTGCCCATCCCGAATTTTATGACGCCGATCCAAATCCCGCTGCATCTGTGCCTCCTCTGTCCTTTCATTCGCCGCAATAGCCGCTGCTGCTCTTACAGTTCCTGAGTCCGTAGGCGAGACTCTCCGTCTTGGCTCCCAGGTAGTGAGTTTGGGTATGGGTTCGTCGCCGCCGCTCCAGGGGAGGGAGCGGTCTTGCGCGCTTTGGAGGAGGATGTGGCGGATGACGCTGAGTGCTAGTTGGGGTCCTTCGAGCGTGAGGCGGACTTCGTAGGGCATCTTTTCTGGGCGGCGGAGGAGGGAGGAGTAGCCTTGGTTGCGGACTAGACTGTCCATCATTGGGCTTAGTGGTGGCTGGAGTTGGCGGAGCTCGAGTGTTTGACTTGCGGGTATGAGGGCGAAGGCTTCGATTGCGGCGTGAGGCTCCATACCCTCTACCATGTATCCTGGCGGTGGTGGTATAGGCGAAGCAAGCGAGCTAGGCGTATGCGCCTGCACCATGCGGTGGATTCTTGTCACATGCCCTTGGTACGTGAAAGCGCTCAGTCGGGAGGAGAAGAGGAGGTAGTAGTAGTTCTGCTGCTCCAGCGTCGCTAGGTCCCGGCCGGGTATAACTTTGAGAATATCGCCTTGCTCGAGCGTCCATCCTTCCATATGTCTACCTTGCGGGATCAAGCGGCGGAAGTCTTCTTCGACGAGGTTGGTGCTGGCGTTGCGGAGGACGAGGACGGTCGTTTCGGGGCCAGAGGAGTCTTCGCGGTACATTTGATCGTAGAGGCGTTGGCCTTTGAGTGATTTGGGGGCTTCATATTCCTCGCGCGTGGTGGCGAGCCTACGAGGGGGAGCGGTGAAGGGTGTGAAGGGTGTGTCTAGTGGTAGGCGTGGGACTTCGCGCGAGGCTTTGCGCTGTTGTTCTTCGTAGCGCTTCGTTTCTTCTGGGAACAGTTGCTCAATCAGGGATGGCTGCTTTGCTTCTTGTGATGCTCTCTCAGCGCTCTTCGCATCTCCCTTCTTCGTGGTCTGCCTCTGACTCCATGGGTGCTTGGCTCTGCTCCCATTCCCTCTTCCATGGCTGCTATCACCGCTGGCATGGCGCGCGAGGCTCGTGCTACCGGATCTCCATGGCGTGAGTAGCAAGCGCCGTCTGAGCAGAGGCGCGGTCAGGAGCATCAAGCGCGAGCATCACAGTCCTGCATTGCATTCACGTGCACTGGTTCACGCGTGAAGTTCGAGAGCGTCGGGCTGGCTCGTCGGGTCTAGCCACCCACTAGCTCCCGCGTCTGACGAGCGAATAGCAGTCAACTCTTCGCCACGTCAAACGCTCTTTCCTTTCGCAGAAAACTTCGAGAACTCGTGAAACGCATGTGCTGTGCAAGTGAAATAAACGTCACAATCACCATATGACCTGGTGAGTCACAAACCTCAAACGTAAGTTTCTACCTCTCTCCACATCAATGAGTCGACCATACATCCAGGATGGCCGCCATACACCCCCTACGAATGAACCCTCCTGACCGAGACAGATCCATCGGACCAAGCAAGGTCGCCCCTCGCCGTTCGAATTCCAGCAAACTCACGATGGCGGACCCTCAAGCATTCGTCGTTCGAGTGCTCCCATCATCGACCCTCGATGGGGCCTTCCGTGTGCACTTATCACCTGAGAGTCTGGAGAAACTGGATCTGAAGGTGGGTGACCTATGCCAAATCAACGGCGAAACTGCTGCCAGCACGGGCTATGGCATCGCCTGGCGAGCGACCGACAAGATGGGCAATAGCCCAAAGCTACGACCTGCGAAGATGACCGACACGCTACGTACGGCGTTTGGCTTTAAGGAAGGCTCTCACGTTACGATTGCGAAGACTACGGCACAGATCGTTCATGCGGATAAGATCACGCTTAGTGATGTCACTCCTTCTGACTACCCGCATCTCGAGAACAAAAGCTGGCGGTGGATCACGGGTGCCCTCCTTGGGACATCAGAGGCGATTGCGGTTGGTGCAACATTCGACGTGATCGCTCCGAAGCGGCTTAAGAAGCGCTTCTATGTCGACCACATCGATTCGTCGCTGCCTTCTGGAGAATCTGGATTGTTTCGTTGCGATGACGAGACTGAGTTGGTGTTCTCGGATGGCAGTCAGCCTACGGTTGAGTCACCATTGGCAGAGGGAGAAGTATTTCCGGTTCTGGACACGAGCCGCATCGGTGGGCTGGTGGAGCAGGTCAAGAAGCTTAACAAGCATCTCGACAAAGTTCTCAACAACGCCCGTCCGACTTCGAACGCCGGAATGCCAGTACGGTCTATCAGCCGACACACTTTGCTCCACGGATACGAGGGTACGGGCAAAAGTTTGCTACTGAACCGCATTGAGCAGACAAGCAGATGCACAGTTCTCCGCCTAAAACGAGAAGCGACGGCTACGAAGACACAGTCAACGATCCAGATTCTGTTCAAAGATGCTGTCGCCCGGCAGCCTACTGTGATACTGATCGACGATGCGGGGAAGCTGGCTTCTGCAGAGAACGAACTGTGCGCTTCTACTCTGTGCGAGGAGCTGGACAAACTGAGAGGCACGGCAGTCATTGTTATAGCTGCTACGCGATCGCCAACCGGCATAGACAGCAGGCTCACAGATCCTGGAAGATTGGCTGCCGATATCGAGCTGCCAATCCCCGATGTAGTCGCTCGAAAGCAGATACTCAACGTCCTGCTCGACCAGCCAATCGACTCGAACAGTATTGGAGAGATTGTCACAGAAATCAGCGCCAAAACTCATGGCTTCACTGGCAAGGACCTTGCGCGCCTTGTCGACGAGGCGATGTGGCAGGCGGAGATGAGACGGGACGACGAGCAAGCGGAGTGGATTGACGTGGGTGCGCGTGTCTCCCGGTTCAGTGGTGGCGCTCTGGAGAGCCAGGCAGACGGCTCAGTATTCTCTCAAGCAACTACCGAAGTGGGACCTGCGACTCCACCGCCGCAAGTGGTACCTGGAGCCGCAGGCGTCGCCAATATGGAGCATGGCCGATTTCTCGATCCGTCTCCGACTTTGGAAGACTTCGAACATGCTTTGAAGGGCATCAAGCCGACCGCACTGCGCGAGATTTTTCTGGAGAAACCGACAGTGCGCTGGTCAGATATCGGCGGCTCGACCGCTATCAAGGAGCGCTTTGACGAGACACTCGGATGGCCACTCAACTACCCTGAACTCTGCATGGAGTACCGCATCAGGCCAAGCAAAGGTGTACTACTCTATGGGCCTCCCGGCTGCTCAAAAACGATGACTGCGCAGGCGGTAGCGACCATGTACGATCTCAACTTCATGGTCGTCAAAGGCGCGGAACTGATCAGCATGTACGTCGGCGAATCAGAGAGAGCCGTTCGAGAGGTCTTCCGTAAAGCTCGTCAAGCTGCACCTTGCATCATCTTCTTCGATGAAGTGGAATCTATCGCATCCCAGCGCGATGGCACCGGTAACAAAGGCCTGAATGTCCTCACGACACTCTTAAACGAGATGGATGGCTTCGAGACAATGAGCAACGTTCTGGTGCTGGCTGCAACGAACAACCCTGGCGCGATAGATCCAGCGCTTCTCCGCCCGGGTAGATTCGACTCACACGTCTACGTCGGCCTACCGAACGATGTAGCACGCCGCGAGATCCTGGAGATCACCCTTCGTGGCTTGCCGCTTTCTCCAAACATCAGTAGCGATCTCGGCACTCTGGTGGCCGGCACGGATGGGTATAGCGGTGCTGAAGTCGTGGAGATATGTCATCTTGCCAAAGATGCTGCGATGCGCAGGAGAGTGGCTGGATCTCAGGATGTGTTGATTGGCACACAGGACCTTCAGGAGGCCATGGGGTCTGTGAAATATGGCGTTACGAAGGAGATGCTGGAAGCATACGTGGAGTTCGGGACGTGAGATGGTGATATGCAGGTGGAAGGCAGTAGATCATGAGTAGCATCAGGAATTGAGAGATGAATCTTGGTACTACGAGATCTCGACAAGTCCACCGACGTACAGCTACATCAAGGGTCCCTCGTGACACTCTACCACCCTACCAACCATCCTCGTTTCGAGTAGGAATACTGCCGTAGTGAATGCCGATGCCGAACCGTAACTCAACTGTTCCCATGCACAGGGAGTCGATGTTACCAGCTCCCGCTATCTTCTCGAGCCCGCAATCCCTTTGATGAATTCCCAGCGCCTTCGTGACACTATTGCAGCGGCTCTGGCGCGGAGATGCTGCGCAGCCTTGTCTATGGTACGTGGTGTCAGTAACAGCATCATCACTTCGATGCGATAACGGACAAGATGGTACCTTGATTTACTCAATCGCAGTATGCTTGCCAGCCCTGTAGCTTGCTGTCCAGCCCTAGGCTATTCCCTGAGCTTCAAGCACGACGTGCAAACTCCGCCAGCATCTCCCAGCCCGTGATCTCCGAACCGACCGCATCCGTATCTTCATCTCCGAAGAATGTCCACCGGTTCGCTACAGAATCCAAGGGGCTTGACTCCATGTACGGGCAGTTCGGACAGACGTGCCAATGCTCCCGCAGCCTGCCCACCATGTCACCCACCGTCACACCCTTGTTCGTGCGCTCCACCGGAAATTCGTCGTCGCTGGACTTTGTCCTGCTGCGAGCACCGCGACGGCGCCGCCCAGACCTCCCTGACCAGGTGTCGCATGGTTGCTCTGCGATATGCCCGGGTTTCGCTGAGGCCGGCTGGCGTGTCCCACGTACACCGTAGATGATCATGGACAACTCATTCATCTCGGTGCACAAGAACTCCATCTGCACGGCCGACGGTTGGAGTAGCACCATTCCGCGCCAGGATGCATTGATATCGTGCATGGCTCGCAGACCCTTGTCGACCCTCTTGTGCGGCATGAGAGGATTGGACGGGTTGATGAAGCCATCATGAAGGATGTACACACTGTTGTTCTTCTGGTCGTATTTAGTGTGCTTGTTGATGAGAGGGTTGATGGTGGGCTTGCCGTTAAATGACGACCCGCTAGTTGTGCTGTACCAAGCGTGTGACCCGTTGGTGGCGATCCTGAGATCAGAGACTGGTTCGAGGAAGAGAGCCTGCTTGATCTGGATCGAGCCTTGGATGACGTTGCGCCACTCTGGGTTGACCAGCTGGGCCAAGAGCAGGCGCTTCAGTGGCAGATGCAAGAGGATGCGCTCCAAGAGCTCAGTGACGCCGAGTGTCTTTGCGCACGCCGCCATCTCTGAGGTACAGCAGTATGGGAACGGGACTTGGTGTGTCAGTGGTAATCGTGTCAATGAGGGAGGCTCAATGCTTATGTGGTGTGGTCCTCCAGTGTTGCTGGGTTGATGAGTTGTATGAAAGTTTGTGCAGGTGAAGAGTTCGGTGCTAGTGCTAAGTGGACTCTTCTTTATAAGCCTTGCAGGGTTGACTGTTGCCTAGCATGTGATCGCACGTGATCGTGAGAGTTCCACTTGACGAAGCTTGGTCGCCGTTGGCGTCTTTGACGTGATCATCTGATGCCAGATGAATATGACCTCAACAGTCAGGTCAATTTGAGGAGTAACTGATGAGTGAGTCCAAAAGGGTCGAAATGGCATTGTCTCAAGCTCAATCCGCATGAGGTGGCGCACTTCGGCAGGCGTGGATATCTTCGGGTTCGAGGGCCATCATACAGTATATTGATCCATCGTCCACTTCAAGACCATGCTGTCACACCACCGCGATCGCACCCGGAGCCGCCGACCCAAGGCGAATTGTCCGCTTGGACAAAGTAAGGGTCTACTGTCTCGCCGTTACACTTGCACAAGGCCGTGAGCTCGAATTAGACGGTGATTTCCTATTCCCAGGAACTCGATTCGGAGATGACATTGAGTACGATGTGTAGCTGCAAAGCGAAGTATGGGGAGGGTTGTGTCACATTAGCAAGGCCGGTTGGGCAGCTTGCGCCAAATGTGGCCTCTCCAACTCAAGAAGGGCGTGTAGATCAATGGGAGGGAGTACGTGCGCTTTGAAGTTTACTGAGAGGAGAGCGATGTCAGATCCGACGCAACAGCCAATTCGCTATGCTCCTGATTTAAGGATGGCTCCTGATTGGAGAGCAAGATGCATACCTTGAAAGCTGCGCCCATCATGAGCGAGGCGGTTATAGGGACACATGCGATGTGCTCTCCCAGCAATCGAGACGCATCGTCAAGCTCATGCCGCCGAATACAGCGGCTCGCAGCAGCCTTCCTTGACGAGCATTATACAAGTGTAGCCAACAGCTAGCAGACAGCGCAAGCCACCAAATCTACTGATCAGTCTGACCCTTGCTCGTGGGCCAACACATCAGATCACGGTGAGTAAGATCGCAAGGAGTGTTGTCCCAGAGCTTTCGCGTACCTGAATGAGATGGGTATCGTCCCTCAACGCCTCGCTAAAGGCCAAGCAATCATCGCTAAAACTCTACCTGTATGGAGAGACCCTACAAAGAGCGGTCCACGACTCAACGAACTGCTGTGCATCTACGCATGGTGTCAGCATTCCTGCAAGCTGTGGCGGATACTGCTCGACTTACCGTCCTGCGTCTCGAACTGCAAGACATACTCGCCCCTGCTGTTCCGTGGCGGCTCGTATCCAGACAAGAAGACGTATGGCGGAGGCCTCACAGCAGCCAGACTGACAAGCCCACGGCCTTCGTAATGGACATGATCCGGATCGCTTTTGTATTTCGTCATGAAAGCAGTCCAGAGCGGTACGTCCCTCATCCGGCCTCGTAAAGCGCAGGCTTCGAGGCGGACGACTCCGGATGTTCGGTCACGGAAGAGCCGTAGTGCATGGCGCAGGTGGCCGTCCATGACTACGCCACCGAACTCTTCTTTCTCAAACTGTTCGTCCTCGCCCTTCAGCTCAAAGTCGTCCAGCAGGTCGTTGGAGGGGACACCACGTTCGTCTTGGTGCTTCATGGCCACGAAGGTGCAATAGAAGAGGACCATGCCTAGGGCGAGGTCAGCAGTGGTTGACTTTTCAAAGATGGGCTGACAGCGTACGCTCGTAAACCATGAAGTTCAACCTAGCCCACAGAGAGTACCGGCCGTCTTTCTTTGCACGGCAAAGCTGAAGACAAGAGTCGATTCGGATCACTTTGAGATTACCCAACGGAGAGCAGAAATGTTGATCACGTCCTCGACCGTCTTTGGCCATGATGAGAAGCCGTGAACGCTTGTCTTCGGGCCGCCAGTAAATACGTAGCCAAAGCCGCTCGTTGTCAAATGGCCTATAAGTAAGCGTCAGCAGGTTCTACAGCGTAAGTAAGCGAGACATACATCTCAAGCGCTCGATGGAAGCCATCTTCGGCCAGGTGCTGGAGAGAATCGAGATCGACGGTCCCGTAGCACGCAGAGCGTTCGTTACTACAATGGTCAGCGGAAGTTGTAGAGACATGTGACGCCAAGGTGTACACGCACATCTGCCGATCTGACCTGAAGGTTGTGGTGCCATACTCGCCATCGAAGATGGTTGCAGCCCAATGGACTAACTGCCGCGGCGGGGGATAAGGTGCACTGGAGTATGAAGTGTGGCTGGAGTTAAGTGTCTGTGAGGAGCTTGATGTGAAGGTCGGCGACAAAGGTACGTCTGGTGCGAGAGGCGGAGGGCCAGGACCTCGATTGAAGTCCCACTCGTCGGAAAGCACAGTCGGCGAGATTGGCGTGACCATTCTACGGGTGGCTGGGCGCCGGAGAGGCGGCCGAGGGGTGTTTGGCTCTGTCTAAGTCTCAGCGAAAGCCCTTTATCAAGAATTGCAACTTCCATCGTACCAGAAGGACCAAGAGAGAGCCTCTGCACGTTCTCCGGTCGGAGGCTGTTCGCCTCTTGGGCGTCCAGCAGAATCATAAGACTCCTCCTTAGCTCCGGGAGACCAATGGGCTCAAGTCCATGGATGATGTCGTGCTGGGCCTGCAGGAAGTCGTGGTAACATTGCATTCGCTCAAGGAGACCCAGGCCTTCTTCGCGCCGGAGGTGGTGGTGAAGATCGTCCCAGACCATCTGCTTCGGTCGGTCCCGGGACCTTGCAAACATATTGAAGACATTATCGAGAGTCCACTTCAAGCTGGCATACAGCTTGCCAATCTCGTCTCGGATGCGATAGAACGAAGGCTGGAAGTGTACGTCGCCCTGTGCTTCATCAATTCGACGCAGGAGTGAGCTAAGTGCAAAGAGCTCGCTGATAACGGCAGTAATATCGGTCCTGTTCCTGGGAAGATTGTCCCGAAAGATGTGAAGGCCTGACGCAACGTCTTCCGCGTTGTCTGCCAGCCTTATGAGAGCGTGATCTGCCATCGTGCCGAGTCTTGTCCCTGTCCCGGGATCGGCATCAATACAGAGCCGCCGTGCAGACGCGCTTGTTCACTTCCATTCGCTTGGAGGCCGCCGGTCACGACCACTGTGCCTCAGGCATGTTGGGACCAGATCCGGCTGGTAAGGGACACACGCTCGAACGCATTGTGGAAGCATATCGCTCCCGGTGCGTGGTGTATCTTGAAATCCCTTGCGTGACACCCGCCGCCTTTCTGCGCCGCGAGAGCTTCGGGCGTACATGCCAATCGCAGCTCTAGCGGGGTTCACCGGTGCGGACGCTGTGTTGTCAATGCGGGATCACTGCATGCAGCTAGGCTGGTACATCGCACAGAGCGAAATTCTCCTTCGAAATAAGAGCGAACGTGAATCTTATACTCACTCCTTCGCCGTGTTTCGCGTGTCGTCAGACAACCGATTCTGGCGAGCTACCAAGAGTAACTTACTCGATAGGTCCCTTCCACAGCTGTCGATGTTCACATCCAGAAGGCTTGATTGACGCGCGAGTGGACGAGCAGGGCGTAGCATGGTCCTCGAAATCGACGGGACCGGCGCCCACTGACGATCACGATGCGAAGGCTGCTCGAGTCCAGTCGAGGTCGTACCGATCAAGACCAGAACGGGTCGAACATCGACACCGCTGATGGCGCCCTTTGACGCCGACTGCCAGTAGGAGGTAACAGATATCACAAAGAGTTGCTCAGTTGACTAGATGAAGAAGAGGTGAGGTGAGGTTAGAAGAAGACGGCCTCCTGCTGCCTGGCTTGTGCCTCAACCAACCTGAGGCATTAGATGATGCCTTACAGCCCACCAAGCGAAATTCTTTCTCGCCTTGCAGCAACATAGACTTCCGACGAGTTCGATTGCTGCTAGGACTACTCAGAACGGCGCGAATGGTATCCTTGGGAAAAATGGCCCAGACAGTGAATGAGGGGACGAGAGGAACATCCAACATTGGTCCTCTGGCGAATCGACCGCATCTCATTGAAGTAGTATTTGGTTCTCAGTCTTGAGACAACCAATCTTTCAGCACAAGGACGTGGTTAACAACAATGCAGTCAGATGGGCGAATGGACAGAACGTTTCTCAAGTCCCTGCAGCCAACTGACTGCAGAGCTGTCATCATGTCATTGGAGTAGTAGCTAATGATCTGCCTGAGCTAACCACTAATAAAAAGCATGTAGGGTATCCAGCAGCTCACATCCTCAAAGAACGCCCACGGTCCTTCTCATGATCATGCCGGGCGTCGCCAACGTAAACCACCGATCCGTACGCCATGACCTCGTGTCCTCGATGCAGCCTACTATATTACAATAGCCGGGAAGAAGCAGTAAGAGCGAGTGTTCCGTCTGAAGCTTCAGCAATAACGTCAAAGATCGTCATGAGCCGCAGAAAGCCTAGACAAACTCGTAATCTTCGTCCGCGTCGGCGACGAGCACTGGCTGGACCTTTGGCGACTTTCTCGTCTTCTTGGCTGGTGTCAAGCCCATGGCCTCGCCCTCATCGTCCAAGACTTCGTACTCGTCCTTTACCAACTTCACGGTCTCGCGCTCCTCGAACCTCTCCACGGCCTTGGCAAGAGCAACGTTCAAGATCTGGCTGCCCTGGGATGGCGAGCGCACGGCGTCGAAAGAGTAGATGACGTTAGCATCCACGGCCGGTAGAGAAGGCGTGTCGTCATAGTCGGAAGCAGAGTTGGAGGAGCTCTCGTCGGACACCGCTGTACCCTCGAGCATGTCGTGCTTGCGGGCTACTTTCGCGCCATTCTGCAGCGCGGCTACGGCGCCCTTGGTCTCGCGACGCTTGGCGTTGAAGTTGCTGCTTGTATGTTAGCTTGCATTCATCACGTGAAGAGATGGGTATACGCACGTCTCAGAGGGACGATGAGGCCGAGGCTTGCCGCCGGCAGCTCTGCCGGTCGTGGCATTGCTACCGAGGGCCCACTTGTGCTTGCGAGCAGCGTCGCGCTTGTAGTCTTGAGCAGTGCTGCGGAGGTCGGAGTTGGAGAAGGTCTGCTCAGAGGACTGCATGGTGATTGTTGCCTTGGGTATGAAAGGTGCCTTGTGTATTTGGACTTGACGCTTATCTTCTCTTTACGGATAGCTGAGTTGAGCAGTTGCGGAGCTTGATGGTATGGGGTTTGGGAGGTCGATGTTATGTGTCGCTTTGTTGTAGGAGACAGGTGTGCTTAGGTGCCGATGATGATATTGAACAAACAAAGAAACGGCGCAGAAGGTACGCGACGGAGTGACGGATGACTGGTATTGGCAGGAGCGACGCTGCCGTGGTGATGGTGATGCCGAGTGACTCGGTCCGGAGCTGAGTCACGGGTCGATCGAGGCTGCCGAAGCTGATCGGTGTCTTGGATGAGGAACGCGTTATTGCCTTGTTGCTAATGTTTCGGTATGCTTCTACTCTGCGGTTGGAGGTGTGTGCCTTGGAACAAAGAGATCACGTCAACGGCTATCGGTAAACAGCGTGCCTCTTTATCAGGCTTCCGGCCGTCACTCACCAAAGCAAGCTTCG
>JAKLLW010000382.1:0-36345 GCA_022814695.1 Neocatenulostroma microsporum
TAACACAAGCCCAGGCACGAGCGTGACGACCAGCATGACGATCTGGAAGACCGTCATCTTCGGGTTCTTACGAATGTTTTCCTTGACACCCTCCGGTAGCTTGTCCCATGTGAGGTGCTCCGCGTTTTTGATGAACTTGCCGAAGTGCTTTTTCGCCTCCTCGAATGTATTCCTGGCTTGCTCGTCCATGATACCGTTGATGATGAGTCTCGGGGGTGTGCGATTGTTGAGTTGCTGAAAGTCGTGATGCTGATGAACTCGCGGCAGTGATGTGGTGCATGTGAGTGGTCGCTTTGTCACCGAGCGAAGTGGAAGTGCGCCGCACAAACGGGCACTCCGAGACCTGCATGCAGTGACGTAGGACATCCTGTCGTTGTACGTCTTGAGGACCAGATCAGGCAAGAGCGATGATGCTACCCCTCGTAAATTCCTCAACTTTCAACAACCGTGGCCCAAGCGCGTAGTGACGTCGAACCACCTCCGCCCTTCCATCACCATCTCACTGCCCCTAACCCCCAATCCGAACTTCTCCCTCTTAACACATATGACCCCCCCAAAAATCTCGGTAGCTCCCACCACAGCATCAATCGAGCTCGTCAACGCTCACTGTGTGGGCGTCCGAGAGATTGACACAATGATCTTGCACCCTGCACCCACAAACCTGCCTGGTCACCAGGTCACGGATTGCAAAAGTTCGGCTACGCTCCTGAAGGCTTAAATTGGGATCCGGCGTGGAAGATACAGTCCGTGTGAGAGGGTGTAAATAGTGCGACCGGCCCAGACACCAACAAGCTCTTCGCTGGAATGCAGCACGGTCGCAATGCTGATGAGCTTACACGGGAGAGATATAGCATGTCGACCAGGGCAACAGCAGAGGGCATCACGAGGCCCAGGAGGGTGGGTGTTTCCGAATGGTGCACAGTTCTTAAGCCAGCAACCTTTTGCATTGTACATCTTACACCATGATCAATCCATTCTTACAATGCCATAGACCACCGGGACGCCTCGCTAATGGACAGTTCATGTCTTTTCTCTCAGCCTTGATCTCGCTTAGACCTCCTCCTCTTCCTATCCGCACCCTTACTCATCCCCCCTCAACCCACAGAGATCCGTCTT
Organism: Neocatenulostroma microsporum; assembly: GCA_022814695.1. Classification (NCBI taxonomy): domain Eukaryota; kingdom Fungi; phylum Ascomycota; class Dothideomycetes; order Mycosphaerellales; family Teratosphaeriaceae; genus Neocatenulostroma; species Neocatenulostroma microsporum. The sequence goes on from JAKLLW010000382.1 coordinate 1,117, forward strand.
GAACCAGCTATCGATCAAGTAGAAAAATCGCCAATACAGACTCGCCTTCTCGTAATCGAAAGTCCCGTCCTCCTTCCTCGGCACAGTCGTTCCGATCAGCTCGCTTGCGCCAAGCCATGCTGCCCAAGACTGCTTAGGTTGCTTAGGCATCAGTGCCTGCTCCGCTGGCCGCAGAACGGCTAGCTGCGCGCCACGGATACGCGCGGTACCTGGTGTACGATGTTGGAGTGCTTGGTTCGTGTTTGTGGGCGTGACGTCTCTGCCCGATGTGCGCGCGGTTTGAGGACCTGAAGGCCCGAGAGTCTGTGAGGACGAGGAGCCGTTACCTTCTGCTGCGGTTGCTGATGACATTGTGTTGCTTCCACTCGGGCTTGCGTCGGCGTTTGTTGAGAAGCTAGGCGGTAGCTGATCATGAACCACCTGTGCTCCAGCCTGTGTAGCAGGTATAGCCTCATCTCTCGCCGGTCCCCTGCCCTGATACGGTTCCGCATATACCAAGTGTCCTTTTACCACATGCGGACTCCTCGCGCTCGCCAGCTCCGCCGCACCGCGTGAGGAGAAAGTGACTTTGATCCAGTGATCCCCTCCCGCGTAGCGATTCTTCTTCCTCAGCGCAGCCTTATTCATGCTCAAGTAACGTGATCTGCTCAAAGCATGCGTAGGATCATAAACCCTCACCTGCCCCGGCGCACTCCTCTCATAATCCTCCAAAATCATCCCACCACTAACCCTCTCATAAAACTCAATAGCCGCCCACTGCAAATCCTCCCCAAACCCATAAAGCAGCACCTCCGTAGCCTCCTGATCTGCCTCCATCTTGATTGCCGGTGTCTGACTAACCGTATTCTGATCCACCTCACCCAGCGCCTCCCTGTCCCTCCCTCTCCCCTCATCCCTCACAGTCCTCTTCAAATTCCCCATACTCCCAAACACGGCCTCCTCGGCAGCCATCTGATCTCTCCGTGCAACATCTTCCGCTTTCTGAGGCTCGGCGGTCTTACTACGACTTCTGCTTGTGCCTCTTCTTCTCGCGGCTGTTGAGCGGCCGAAAGGACCCTTTTCTGCCGCTTCTCGGCTTCTTTCATGCCCTTCTACATTGGTGGAGGAGGAGATGGAGTCGTAGCCCCAGGGCAGTCGCTTGCCGGATGCATCGTATGCTTTTTCGTTGTCGGGGACTGCGTGGATTTGAGGGCCGAGAGGGGCGCGTTGGCGGTAGCGGTCCATGTTTGGGTGTGACATTGTTGGGTTGCGACAACAATATGGACAATGTGTGTGTTGGATTAAAATGCTCAAGTTCACTTTACCAAAAGTCAAAGACGAACGCGTCTGTGCACACGGCTGTTGCTGCCGAGCCTTTTCGGCCCCGGAGGCAAATCGACCATTCACATGTAAATCACGAAGATGCCACCGTTCAGTGGGATAGAGATGGACCGTAGGCAACATGATCCGTATACCACGGAATCTAGACTAAAACCCTAGCTACCCTACCCTCTTCCCCCTCCCTTCCTCTTCCTCCATAGCCCCCCTCGCAATCCCAATAAACAACCTCCTCTGCAACCACCCCGGCCACCCCAGAATAGTCCCAAACAACAAAAAATGCGGCCAATAAGCCCACACAACATCCCTTCCACTCCCCACCATCCCCAAACAACTCTTCGCAAACACTCTCGCGCTCGGGATAGTGAAGGAAGTTTGTCGATCCGGCTCAGCATTCGTGGCAACCATGCCAACCATAACACACATGACCTCTACATCATGTCCTTCGGCTTGCATCTCTGCTCCCAGAGAGCGGGACCAGGCTTTATTGTAGGCTTTGGCGCCCGAGTAAGTGGAGAGGTAGGGGACTGGACCTTCGGAGGCGCCGGAGCCGATGTTCATTATTAGGCTGGGGTTGGTTTTGGAATTGGATGTGAGCCGAGGGAGCAGAAGACGGGTTATCTCGGTGGGGAAGCGGGAATTGATGTCCAGCCATTCTCTCGCTCGATCGGAGGGTTGTTGAGTAAAGGGCATCCAGATTTGTCCGGAGCCGCCGCCGACGTTGTTTATGAGGACGCGGAGATCGATGTTACCTAGTTCGGAGAGCTTGGTTTTGAGGGAGGAAGTGTCGCCTAGTTTGCCAGCGTCCAGGACCAAGAGCTTGATCTTGCGGGAAGGGTGTTGCTTTAGTAGTCCATCGCGTACTGCAGTGAGTTTGGATTCATTGCGGCCGTGGAGAACGAGGTTGAAGCCATGCTGGCAGAGCTCTTCGGCGAAACCTTTGCCTATGCCATCGGAAGCTCCTGTGATGAGGGCCCACGAGGGTTCGGGACCTCTGGATTGGTACCGGCTGAGCGAGCTCAGACGGAGGAAGTGTAGGTAGGTGAAGGATGAGATGTCGTAGACCCTTGAAGCTGCCCAGAGCCCGCCGATGGTTGCCAAAGTGGCGGCTAGAGGGCGGTCACGGAAAGCGTTCGAGAGCTGAGATGGCACTGTCTCTAGTAGCTTCTGGTAGTCAAGGATGGACGACATAGTGGCTGTTCTTGGTGGTAACGAGGAGAGGTGATGCTGCTGTAGATGGAAGAAGAGCAGATCAACACCTATATGAGATCAAGCTCACCGGTTATGGACGCGAAGATGTCTTGCTGCCTTGCTGATCAAGCGCGTGCGTGAGTTTGCATAACTCTAGGGCAGCATCCTTCATCGTATTCGCGTAGGATGGAACCCGCCGTACTTCCTGCGATGATCTCCATCGTGAACTTTGGTGGCCTTGCAGAGTTCGCATCAGCGACGCAAAGAAGTGCCAGTCTTCTCGAAGACCGGACGGCATGTTGCACTCGGAATGTTTGCTGATGATGAGTTGGTGCTGGTGTGAATCCTGAGATCCTCCATTCACTTTGTAACACGCGAAGTTCCCACGCTAATGCAGGCCGGATAAGAGGGCGCGAACCTTAAGAAGCTCCATGCGTTCGCCGTTCAAACAGTCATGAAACGGTGCAGCAACTCTCTTTGCGCTCGCAACAATCGTTTGTAGTTGTTCAGCGCTTCATCACATCGTATGCTGGCAGGATAGCGCAGCGAAGATGCCTCCCGAATCCTACGAACTCGACAAGCCCGACAGCTCGCCTCGCCATTCGCAAGACGACGATGACGCTGCGTCTGATCCCTCAGACATCAACGAACTCGACCCTTTGGATGAGCAACGATATCAGGACGACGCATCGCACCCTCGGCGCAATTCCGAGAAAGAGACCCTACTCCAATCCCGCCCTCAAAAGCGACGCTCATGGCTCGCCCGCCTCTGCATGCCAACCCGCTTCTGCTGCATTTCACTCCTCCTCTTCGTCACTACAATCCTTCTCATCTTCACCGCGGGAGGACTATGGGTGTACGAGAAGGGCACACCTCCCGACGGCCAGTCCGAGCCCTGGTATCCCACCCCTAGAGGCGGGACGGTCAAGCTATGGCACAAATCGTATCGCAAAGCCGCGTCTCTGGTCTCACAGATGACATTGGTGGAGAAGGTCAATGTTACAACGGGGACAGGCTGGAGTATGGGCATGTGCGTCGGCAATACTGGACCGGTGGAGAGGTTAGGCTTCCCGAGTCTGTGTTTGCAAGATGGTCCGCTGGGATTGAGGTTCGTGGATAACAGTACAGCTTTCCCTGCGGGTGTGACGGTGGGCGCGACGTGGAACAAGATGTTAATGTATCAGCGAGGGAGAGCGCATGGACTCGAGGCGAGGTTGAAGGGTATACACGTTATCCTCGGCCCTTCAATGGGTCCTATAGGGAGACTGCCAGCAGGAGGAAGGAACTGGGAGGCTTTCGGTCCAGACCCAGTGCTCCAGGGTATTGCTTCTGCGCGCACGATTCATGGGATACAGAGCGAAGGTGTCATAGCTACGGCTAAACACTACGTCGCTAACGAGCAGGAGCACTTCCGGCAGGCTTGGGAATGGGGCACCCCATCGGCTTTGTCCTCCAACATCGATGACAGGACGATGCATGAGTTCTACGCTTGGCCTTTCGCTGAAGCTGTGAGGGCCGGGGTAGGAAGTGTAATGTGTTCGTACAATATGGTCAACAACTCTTACGCCTGCCAGAACAGCAAGCTCATCAACGGTATCCTCAAGGATGAGATGGGGTTTCAGGGCTTCGTGCAGAGTGATTGGTTGGCGCAGCGCTCGGGCGTTGCTTCGGCTCTCGCTGGGCTTGATATGACGATGCCGGGTGATGGACTGGGGTGGCAAGACGGTAAGAGCCTCTGGGGCGGCGAACTCACCAAAGCCGTCCTAAACGGCAGCGTGCCGGTCGAGAGACTAGACGACATGGTTCTGCGTGTCGTAGCAGCTTGGTATCAGCTAGGCCAGGATAATTCGAAACGCTGGCCTAAGGATGGAGGACCAAACTTCTCGAGCTGGACAAACGATCCGGTTGGTCTCCTGCACCCAGGTAGCCCCAACAGCAAGGAGGTGGGCGTGGTGAATCAGTATGTGCCTGTGCGGCAGACGGAGGAAGGTGGGGATCACGATGAGCTTGCTAGGAAGATTGCTGCTGAGGGCATTGTTCTGGTCGAGAACGAAGGCGGGATTCTGCCTTTACCGCGCAATGCATCCGGTCTCTCCCGGAAAACAAGAGGCGGCGATGGCAAGTTGAGAGTGGGTATCTTCGGCGAAGACGCTTTCCCGAATCCCAAGGGACCGAATGCTTGTGAAGATCGCGGGTGCAACGAAGGGACATTGGCTATGGGCTGGGGTTCAGGGGCTGTGGAATTGCCTTACCTCATGTCACCCGCTAAAGCCGTGCACGCCGGCTTCGACAGTCAGACGGTGGAGGTCACCGACTGGGAGACCAACAAGGTGGAACATGTCGATGGCACGGCTGCTGCGCAGGATGTGTGTCTTGTCTTCATCAGTTCCGACGCCGGCGAAGGGTTTCTCAGTTGGAACGGCATCAAAGGCGACCGCAATGACCTTTACCCGCAAAAGGGAGGCGATGAGCTCGTGAAGAAGGTGGCCGCGAACTGCGGAGGCAAGAATGAGTCCGGATACCCTGTAAGCGATACGGTCGTGGTCTTACATACCGTTGGCCCCACGATTTTGGAGAAGTGGATCGATATCCCAGGCGTCAAAGGCGTGCTTATCGCCCACCTCCCAGGCCAGGAATCGGGCAACGCCCTCGCGGATGTACTGTTCGGGGATTTCAACCCCTCCGGCCATCTCCCCTACACTGTCGCAAAGCAAGAGAAAGACTACGGCCCTACAAGCGGTATCCTTTACTACCCCAACGGCGTCGTGCCGCAGCAGAACTTCTCCGAAGGATCGTACGTCGACTATAGGTATTTCGACAAGTACAACATCACGCCTCGCTACGAATTCGGTTACGGTCTTTCTTACACCACCTTCGAGCTGAGCAGCTTGTTGGTGCATACGACGAACACGCCTTGGAAGAAGGAGCCAAAACACAGGCACAAGCACTTCTCTTCTCAATCTCCTAGCCTTAGCAGAAGGATCCCAGATCCGGAAGAAGCGCTCTGGCCGAAGGGCTTGAGGAAGCTGAAAAAGTTTGTTTACCCATACATTGACAGCGTGAAGGAGGTGAAGGCCGGTCATTACCCTTACCCCAAGGGTTACTCCCACACCCAGCAAATTTCTCCGGCCGGTGGCGGAGAGGGCGGGAACCCAGATCTCTTCAAGCCGCTCGTGGATATCCAGGCTTCTGTCTCAAATACCGGGAATGTGGCTGGCCAGACGGTCGTGCAGATGTACATCTCCTTCCCATCCCACATCACCGATGGCAGTATCGATCCGACCACGAACCAAACACGTATCGTAGACATGCCAGTCAAGCAACTGCGGAACTGGAAGAAAGTCGCCATCCTACCCGGCAAGCGAGAGCAGATCCGCATGAGTCTGACGAGGAAGGACTTGAGCTATTGGGACGTGGGCAGGCAGAACTGGGTACTTCCGCATGGCTATTTCACGGTCTGTTTCGGTTTCTCGAGTCGAGATTTACCTGCTTGCTCGTCTTTTAGCGGTGCAAGTGGCGAGTAAAAGACGGCTCGCAATGTGTGATATGTATGGGATTAGCGATGGCGCTTACTAGGCGTTTAGTTATGGGAATGATTTCGATGTGATGTGTAGAACAACCGACGCTGCACTTGGTCATGACGATGATGCTACGCTACGCTAGCTAGACGCAGTCTCATAAAACGAACTTACTACCAACGAAGCTAGGTACAAGCCTCCCAGGCATCTCCTTCTGGATCTCAAACTTGGCTCGCCAGCCCGTGCAGTGTCCGGTCAGCAACAGCTTGGGATCCAGGGCTTTGAGGTCCGCGACGGTTGAAGCGATCATGTCGGTATCGGCGTCTGCGAGATGGAACCCGCCCATTACTGCGTAGAGCGGTGTGCCCGAGCCGAGATCGACGGAGTTGCGGGAGGCGTTTACGACGCCGGCGTGGGAGCAGCCGGTGAAGACTACTACTCCCCTGTCTGCAACAGGTGTCAGCGAGCAGTGTATCCATCGTTTGTCAGGCGAGAGACGTACCTTTGAGCTTACACATCAGGAATCGCTCGTCTTTGACAAGCATATCTTGCTCCCACTTCCCCTTCGAACTATCAAATCTGACACCCCCCTTCAATCCAACCTCATAGGGCGCCGTTCGCGGGATCTCGCCCGAGACCATAAAGTACTTTTGCAACACAGCATGCGGTTGATCGTTCTTCTCGACTTTGCCTCCCGCCTTGGTGATCTCCTCAAACGTCGGGTCGGCTTCATGTGAAACAGGCTGCTCCATACCTGGCGCCATCATTCCCCTATACTCCGGCCGATCAGGATGCAAATCCACCCTCACACCCTCCTCCCCATCTTTCTTAGCCGCGTTCACCATCTCAACAACCTTCAGCATGCCTCCAGAATGATCGCGATGCCAGTGGCTCAACTGCACGAGCTCAATAGCGCCAAGGTCAGCTTTCTGGCGTTTGGCGTTCAATTCCCAGACCATTTCTTCCGGGCCAGTGTCGAAGAGGATGGTGTGGCGTTGATCGCCTTTGATGCCTGTGATCATGAGGGAGAGGCCGTGGGCAGAGCAGCAGATACCTTCCATGCGGAGTTCCTTTTGGCATTCGCCGCGGGAGGCATCTTGGATTGGGAAGACAGAGTAAGAGTTTAGATCTCTGAAGGCGCCAGTTTGGGTTACGGCTGGGTTTGGGCTGGGAGAGATGGGGTCGAGTTCGTTGTCGACTATCACTCGAATTTCTAGGCTGTCAAGTTCGACGAGATCGGCCATTGCAGTGGCGTGTTTGAAGTAACGTTGATGGGAGTGCTTGGTTTGTTATATGTCTTTACCTGTGCGATGACGGGAGTATATGTAGTTGACTGTCAGTCCGCCACGGACATAGCTCTACAGCTGTAGGTCCGAGGTCTGGATGTTTATCAACCCCACGACCCACTTGAAGTCAGTTCGCTAGCACGTAAACCCATTGGAGCGCAACGTTTCGTGCATACGTAGGGCTGACAGGATGCCGAGAGATGTCGTCTGCTTATACATCGGCCGTACGACATTATCCATGTCCATATGATCGGGCAGAGCTTGCAGCATCGGTTGCACGATAGAGCCGTGGTAGACTAGGCTGCGTGAGAAAGATGCGTATGATACCGACGGCTTCTACAGATGTCCGCCAAAAGTCGCACGCCATCTGCAAGAAAGACACAGTATCTTCAGAAATAGGAGGCCTGAACGAGAGAAATGCAGCACGCGGAGGGTTGTATTAAGAAGCTGGTATGTGTCACCATCGCAGAGGTCATCGCGATGTTCACTGCAACCACCACCCAGCTTGTCGTTCACCTGTAGCCGTCATAATTCATACCTCGCACTTCCTTCCTCTCCTCCAATCCTGCACCCGTCTGGAACGAAGTCGCTTTCTCCATCCCAAAGAACTCACCAACAGCGATAACAGCGAAGAAGAATCCCAATGCCGTAATCATCCAACTTGCAATGGAAAAGCCAGTGCCAAAGTCATTGTCCATGGCGAATCCGTACGCAAGACCTACGGCCAGACTGAGTAGTATCGCAATGACCAGGCCGATATAGATCTTCATAGCATCGAACGTCTCCACAACCTCGAGGTAGATGATGGCGCCCGGTGTCACGAGCGCATCGATACTTTTGGTCCATTCGCGACGGCCTTCCATGGGGTACCGAAGCAAATACATGAAGGTGTCGCGGCCGTCTTTGTCGTCTTTCGTGGTAATAGGGTCATGCCTGCTGATCTGCCACTTATCGTCATCTACCCTGCAGCGTGACTGCAAGAGGTAGATGTAAGCTATCGTCTTATACGCCAAAACTTTCTGCAAGAGATCCACGTGTTGCCATTTCATGCTCGCGTACCGCTGCTTTACTTCCGCCGCAAGCTGTGCGTCGTCCCAACTCCCTTCCTCGTAAGCAAAGGATCTGCTTTGATACCGTCGACCGCGGCGGGTGATGACGAGACATGGCCTGACTTCAAGGACTCCTTTCTCTTGATCGGCATACTGGGCAGCGAGCTTCCAAGCGCCGTGGTAGCGACCTCCGGGAGGCGATTCATGGAACAGCTCGTCCTCTTCGGCGGTGTCGTTAAGTTCATCACCTCCTACCATGATCGGCTCCGACATGCGGTTATAGGGAACCGGACGGCTCATGCGCGGCTCGATGCGCGGCTCATAGGCGCTCGCCCTTCTAGGTGGTCTCACTTCTTCATAGTAGCTAGGGCGTTGCTGTCGTCGGGCTCGAGTCGCCGTGCCGCCGTAGAAGTCATTGAGTGCATCCGCCGCACAGTCCTCGGCACTGTCTTTCTGCTGCTCGGGAGCATGCCGTGGACTCCGCCGTCTAGTCTCTCTATAGCTGCGGTTGCGCTCACCACTCGCTCGGCTCGTTTCTCTGCCGCCATCTCGACCTGACGGTTGCCGACCAGATCGCCGCGGGCGTCTCGCGGTGGAACTGTATGGTCGGCGAATCTCGTCCTCGGGCACTTCACGGATTCCATACCCCTCCGTTCGGACAGGGGAAGAATTGTGGTCAGACGGGTGGCGTACCATCACGTCGGGTTAGTCCGCTGAAGTATGACTCTTCAGGTACGTATACCGCCAGTTAACCTCTCGTCTTTCGGGTACAGAAGGATCCCTTGCGCAGCAGACGCAGTGGACCAAGACAGACTGAAAGAAGCGACCCTACCGTAGCTCGAGAAGGTCATATCGTATCGGTCCCTCAGCTCCTCACACCTGATCGGCACGCGATGGGGCTGAAAAGCCATCGCGTTGCAGTAGCAAGCCGGTAAGCAACGATCTGCAAAGTGAAGCGCCACAAGTCACCAACCACCCTCGCACGGGCCAGCGAGGAGGCGCGGAAACTTTCCGCAGTACATCCGTCTCTTCACGCTCCCCAAACGTTCCTTCTTCATTTGACCCAAGCGCCAGACCGGCTTGTTTATCAAGCATGCGAGTAGAGACCAAATGGACACCAAGACCTGGAGAACGTATACGGACAAGTAAGTACATTCCGTTGTCCTTGTGCCGCTCTAGCAAAGGCACTCACCTCCTACAAAGGAGCATTCAGTCTCAAGTGGCCCTGCTTGCTTCAGCGCAGCTGGAGGGACCTAAGCGTATACAGCACGAAATAGCACGCAAGCAGCACCAAGAGCTCTTGACAAAGACATTGCCGGTGCCCCTTCCCACGAGTTCTGGCTTGTGCTTGAACGATATTCTACACGACTGCTTGGATATCGCAAACTTGCCCGGAGAGTCCGTCAAGGTCTTCCATGTCTTCCACCGCTTTTGTGCGTCTGTAAGGCGGCGGCCGGCCGACCCAACAGCCCCAGCACCTTCCGTAATGGCAGGGATCTCATCGCAAGGCAGCAACGTCCATCGTCACCAAGCCTCGCACGCACCCACAGGTCCAGCTCATCTGCGCCCTCGTCGTTTTCGAGTCTCATCATCACCCTTGAACGCATAGCTTGTATCGCCATACTCATACTCATCCTCATTCTCATCCTCAATCGTAGCCAACTCCGAACCATCGATGTCCATGTGCTCTGATGCTTCAGCCAACGCCCGAGCTTTCCCTCTCACCTCATCGACACCGTGGATGCTATACTCTTTCTTGTAGTCGTCTTCGGCCACCTGCAGCATGAGGCCACTTCCGGCGGTATCCATGGTAAAAACTTCGAAGAGGTGCAGATGCTCCAGCTCCAGACTATCGGCGATGAACTGCAAAGTGGCTTTCCAGGTGTCATCCGCCGCCATGTAGATTAGCGCCAGCGTCAAGCTTCTCAAAGTGCTCGCAAAAGAACCCAGAAACGTAACGAGGCACTCGGATCGCACCTCGCAGTCACGGACTTCGAGAGATCTGAGCGCACATTTGCGGAAGGCGTGGACGATGGAGGACAGATGGCAGTCCTCGTCGTAAGCCGTTCCGCACCCCTTCCACGAAACGCTGAGATGTTGCAACGACCCTGCAGTGGCGAACAATTCTGCGAACCCCTCGGCGTCGCGAAGTGTCCAACCCTCGAAGTCTTCGCCGAAGTGTAGTGATAAGGTAGTGAGTGTCCTCAAAGGTGACGGGACATTGTCATCGAAGTGGCGGTAGCGAATCGCTGACTGTCGGTAGGAGTTCTTCCCCTCGCCACAATTGATGAGCCTAAGCTCCCTGGTGCAGGATCTAGTCGCTTGCATCGCTGTGAACAGCGAGGAGACTGCGTCGTCGCAAAGACACGCCGTGAGATTGCACTGAAGATCGACTTTCTCGGAGGTATGCCGCAGTGCGGTGGTGCCATAGTAGTGCGGCTCAGCACCGCTACGAGTTCCGCACACGGTGATCGCAGGGATTCTCTCAGCTATCGCGAGGTTATGGAAGAGCTTGGTGAAAAGCTGGGACCCCCTCCCTTGATAGTTGAGGGCAGATTGATCCTCATCCCTTTCACGTCGCACGTTCATGCACTTCTGAACCACTTGGCTGTGATTGCGCTGGGTGGTTGCTGGTACCCTCATCTTCTCGATTGAAGTGACCATAAGTTGTATCTCCTGCATGCCTTTTATCAAAGACCTCTCTGCGCTGTGATGTGCACTAGTGTTTGGAGTCCGAAAGTGCTGTAGAGATGCGACCGGGTAGTGAAGAATGCTCGTGTGAGGGTGTCGAAGGACGTAGCGGAGATGGCCTTGCAGGTAAGCCTTAGCGCGAGAAGGTCGTGCGGGTCTGCATGTTCCGCGATGTTCGTAAGGAGCTCAGCCGGCATACGGAGGAGCATCGATGACGGGGTAGCCATTGAGGTGGTGCTGGTGATATCTCGTGGAAGGGCGGCGTTCTTGGATGTGACGGTGATAGTATCGCAGAAAGACAGGAAAGCAGTTGCTTTTGTATCTGGAAAAACGGCGGTTGTGGAGCAAAGTCGCGTTTTGAGTGCGAGCACGGGCCAACTTTCACATGTCAGCTGGAGAGGGGGTAGTTGGGAGTAGGTCACTTGACGAACACAGATTCTCGTTCACGGAACAAGAGATGCGTAAGAGAGGGCAGGGAAGGTAAAACAGCTCGTTAGGTCACTGGATCGTCTACCAGCCTCGAGTGACTTGGAGCTTGAGAGGGGACGCAGTCCATCATTCCAATGGTATCGTATCGTTGCCAGTACCTCTATAGTCTTCTCGCTGTCTTTATCGCCTTGTCTAGAGTAAGGACATTAGCCATGAACTTTTGCTGTCTCCCGTTCCTGCTGCCCTGCCCGTAGCCCATCCTCTTCAAGCCCTATTCATCTTCATCGTCCTCGTCCTCATCCTCCTATATGTCGTCTTCCTCGTCATCCTCAAGGTCCGAGTCATAGTCAGAGTCCCAATCCACATAAGCTGGATCATCAGCCAGTCTGCGAAGCCAACCTTTGATCTTCTCAACACCTCCAACGCGACGCTCGAACACATTGTCCTCAATCTCATCTCCCAGATGCAGCATTTCCAGGAGGTCCCTCTCCAGCTTGACGAAAGCCACACCTTCAAGATCCATGTTGTCCGCGATCCACCGCAGAACCTCGCTCCAGCAATACCCCTCAAAAGGGGACATGCGTGTCAGTTTCAAGTTCTTCAAGCTGTCCCTGAAAGGCTTGAGGAACTCAACTAGCTCGCTTGGCTGGCACTCAGTGTCTTGCAGGTCGAGAGTGGCGAGAGCGCAAGCACTGAAAGCCTTGTCGAGGTACCGGAGGTTAGACTTGACATCATCCTCGACATCATCCCACGACAAAGTCAATTGCTGCAACAACACAGCTTTAGAGAAAACTGCGGTGAAACGCTTGCCCTCCCTCTCAGATCATAGCTCAGTGGCCTCGCTGAAGCGTATCGACAGGCTAGTAAGCGTCGCCAGTGGCGACGGCACACTCGTCCTGGCAAATTCCTGGAAGATCGACGACTGCTTCTTGAGGTGTCCCCAATGGCCGTAATTGCTGAGCGTGAGCTCCCTAATCGGGAATTTGGTGCCTCGCATGGCGGCAAACAGCGTCGATGCGACTTGGTCGCAAGGCTGGGCCGTGAAAAAGACTTGTACCGCAAAAGGATATATCGCAAGCGAGGTTGCATGTTCTCTTTTAAGTGAAGCCGTAGAGCCGAAGTAATGCGGCTCGTCCTCGTCGCGGTACCCGCAGATGTTGATAGCAGGGGTGACTCCAGCCACTATCAAGTTTCCCAAGATCTTGTTGAGAGGCGCTGTTGCTGGCGATGTTTGTTCGCGCTTTGCTGGTATTGTACACCTCTGCTGTTGCATACTCCTGGTCTTCTGCGCATTGTCCGAGTAGTAAGGGACCTTGTTCCCAGTAGCGATGAGCGAGGCGACCATAATGTTGATCTCCTGCAGGCCCCTAATGAGATCTGGCTGTGCCGTAATCTCGACTAGCGCTTCCAGTCCGACGTGTGTGTAGATGTGTGAGCGGGTGGTAAAGAACGCCAGCTTGAAACTATCGAACGCAGCAGCGCAGATGTTCTTGCACGTGAGGCGCAACGCTGCAAGATCTTGAGGATCTGCGTAGCCTGCTATCTCTGTGAGCAGCTCAGCCGGCAGGCGCAAGACTGGAGATGTCGTCGCCATCGTGTGAGGTCGGAATGTTGGTTGCCACTGTAGTCAATAGCCAGACGCGCGCGGATGAAGAGGTTGCTGTTGAGATATGAGCGTCAACGTTGAAGAAAGAAAGTACGAAAAGACAACTTGGGAAAGCGCGTTTGTGGAGCTGCAGCCTAGCTCGAGCACGGGCCGGCTGTCACATGTCAGCGAGCACAGCACACACAGCTACCTTCTCAGGCCTCAATTCACACCGCGACAACATCACATAAACTCATGTGAAAACGCAATGTCGTGAATTGCGAGGGGCTCGTAAAGCAAGTCAGCAGCATGACAAGTGTTGGTGATAGTCATCTTTCGGAGTGATCTCAGTTGAGAGGGTATACTTAGTGGTCAAGCACGCCTCTCCATCGAAGGCTCGTATTCAAAAACACCACCAACGCCTTCGCTAATAATCAGTCATGCCTTGCTCTTCTTCCTGCACTGCCGCTTGGTCTTCTCCTCGCCTCCGACCCGATCTCGCGATGCTCATCATTTAAACAACCTCCTCCCCCTCCCACCCATTCTAGGAGCAGCATTCTCCCTGCCCTCCAAACTCAACCCTGTGAAACCTACCGGCCCACCAGCCCTCCTCTTTTTGTACCGCCTGAGCGCCTCACGGAGATGATCAGGTAGTAAGGGGCCACGATCGTACTCTTCGACGTCTTTGTCTAAGCCGCCGGCGCCTCCGAGGTGGACTGGCGGGACGTCGTTGCCGGAAGGTTGTGACTGTGTGCCGTTGAGTGTACGCTGAGAGTCGGGAGAGGTACCAGGCTCGTTCTTAACGTGGCCGTTCGTCTCGCCGTTCGTGTGCGCCTCATCTGCGCCGTTTACATGCCCCTCCTCGCCATCCTTTGCTTTCACATGCTTCCTCAACCTCTCCAACGCCCTATTCCCTCCCAAATCCTTACTCCTCTCCTCCACCGCCGTCCACTCCCCCTGCACCTGCCTCGCCTCTTCGATCAACAACCCCGCAAACGTCTTCGCATATGCGCTCACAGCTAAGACAACATTCTGCGGCACACTCTGACTCAATGTCTGATTCACCAACTTTCTCACGTCCCCTGTCCTCAACTTAGCTCTAGCGAATGAGTCGAATCTCATCTTCTGGTCCTCCGGAATGGACTCGTAAAAGACGTTCTTTCGCCGGCGTTCCGCGTCGAGTTCTGCAGTAGTCATTTGCCCGCCTTCGTATAAAGGGACGCGACCGCCTCCTGTGCCTACTGCGCCTTCTTCATCCTCGTCATCGTCGTCGGCCTCAGCGTCTGGGTCATCGCCTGTTATGACGGAAGGTGCGCCGGCTGTGCCGCCTCTCTTGTTCTGTGACCGCGCATCATCGCCGTTGATCGCACTGCTCGCTCTGGGTTGCTTGGAAGGTCTTCCTCTAGGTCTCTTCTCGCCGGGCCGTTTGCGTTTGCGAGTGAATGCCTCTTCGCCTGCGGGCCCACTGATGGCTGAGCGGATGTCGTTGTCGTCGCTGAAGTCTTCGAGTGAGCCTTCTGCCGAGGGAGAATATTGAGCTAGCGCATGGTCTTCCGCGAGGGCGTGTTGAGCTTCGAGACTGTCTGGTGGTGGGAAGGATGCTTGGCGTAGAGGATGTCCGGAAGACACTGCGCTTGCTATGGATGGTTTGCGGGACTTGTTGCCGGGTAGTGCTAAGCGTGAGAGGGCGAGGGGTGAGTTGGCGGGTGGCGAGATGGCGCCGCTGCCGTACGGTGGTGATGCCATGTCTCGGTGTTGTTGCGATGGAGCAGGAACTCTCTCCAAGGCGCTTATACTCAAGCACGCAAGCTCCACCTTGGTGTTGCATGTGAAGACCTCTTTTGGGGAAAGCGCGGTAGTTCAAGCGTCCGTTCGTCGGCCGCAAAGTCCGGCTCGCCTCAGGCTGCAAGTCGGTAACTCTTGGCACACACCACCGCGGCCAATTCCGCATTGAAGATCGAAACCTCCAAGTCCAGCGATTGCGACTACGACAAGCGACTACTAACCATCACAGCAAACACCGCAACGATGTCTCGCCCAACCGTCACCATCCACGGTGCCGACGGCTCTGCCACGTCGGACAGCCACCCGCTCCCCAATGTCTTCAGGGCGCCCATCCGCCCGGACATTGTCCAGTACGCAACACGCCATGTGGAAAAGATGGAGATATAGGACTAACACAATGGCAGGACTGTTCACACCGGAATGGCCAAGAACAGGAGGCAGCCGTACGCCGTGAGCGAGAAGGCTGGTCATCAGACTTCCGCTGAGTCTTGGGGTACCGGTACGTTAAGCCCACAGAAAGAGCAACAGATGGAGGAAACACATGCATTGAGCGACAAAAGAGTGGGTACGAAGGGTGTACTGATGATGATCCAGGCCGCGCTGTCGCCCGTATCCCGCGTGTCTCTGGTGGTGGTACTCACCGCGCCGGTCAGGCCGCCTACGGTAACATGTGCCGCTCCGGCCGCATGTTCGCACCCACCAAGGTCTGGCGCAAATGGCACCAGAAGATCAACCTCGGCCAGAAGCGCTTCGCCACATGCTCTGCCATCGCTGCATCTTCCTCCGCCGCCCTCCTCATGGCCCGCGGTCACCACATCAGCACTGTCCCAGAGGTCCCGCTCGTCGTTTCCTCCACCGCTTTCGCCGACAACGCCATCAACAAGACCTCCAAGGCCGTCGCTCTCCTCAACGCCGTCGGTGCTGGTCAGGAGCTCGAGAAGGTCAAGGACAGCCGCAAGTTGCGCGCGGGTAAGGGCAAGCTCCGGAACCGCCGCCACAAGCAGCGCCGCGGTCCTCTGGTCGTCTACGAGCCCGAGAAGGACGGCAAGGACCTCGTCCGCGCTTTCCGCAACATTCCGGGTGTTGAGACCTGCCCGGTCTACGCTCTCAACCTCCTCCAGCTCGCTCCAGGTGGTCATCTCGGCCGCTTCGTGATCTGGACTTCATCTGCATTCGCCGCGCTCGACACCATCTACGGATCCACCACCGAGCCATCCGAGCTTAAGCGCGACTTCTTGATCCCGTCCAACTCGGTCGCTCAGGCAGATCTCGCCAAGCTGATCAACAGCTCCGAGGTGCAGAGTGTGCTTCGCCCAGTCAAGGGTGGCGCCATCTCCAAGAGGGGTGTGGTGCAGAAGAAGAACCCGCTCAACAACAAGCAGGTTCTGCTGCGTCTCAACCCATACGCCGCAGCGTACTCGAAGGAGGGCTTGGGCCACGTCAAGGCGGAGGGCGAGCCGAAGGAGAAGGACTCGACCTACGTCGAGCTTCTGCACGAGAACTAAGCGTGGGTTGAGATGCGAAGGGTTTCATGGCGCAGTGTGTTTGAGTGCGAGATGCTGGGAAGCAGATCGAACGACTGTGCTAGATGTCTACGGTTGAGATAGCTTCTGCGAAACGCTTGCTACATCCTTCGTTGTTGTGCATCACTCACTGCTATGACGATGATGGTGCTGAACACGTTCTGACTTCCGTACTGTCGTAACTACTATACACTTCGTAACGTAACTCCTATGTTCGGAATTGCCAGGGCGGGCTTTGACTTCGGCGATGCTGGCCGCCACTCCACTTCGCCTATCTGATGGAGTTGCACATCATTGAAGGTACGACATCACTATACATGTTCCCTCAGAGAGCAACTTGGCTGTTAGTAGGTGCCTTCAATCTTACCGCCTTCTTTCGCAGCTACCGAGTAGCAGAAGTAGGGACTTGACTCGTCAACACTGCTCAACACATCAACCTTCACAATGGCCGACCTACAAGACGGCGATATCCTCTTCGTGAACACCACCGTAGTCGACGGCTCCGGCACCACACGTCGCTACCTAGCCAACGTCACTATTCGAGATGGTTTCATCCACTCCATCGCCCCCGCTTCCAACATCACCATCGACCTCAACGCTCTCTGGGGCCGCCCAATCAACATAATAGATTGCGAGAACGGCCGCTGGCATCTCTGTCCAGGATTCATA
This sequence comes from Neocatenulostroma microsporum, assembly GCA_022814695.1. Classification (NCBI taxonomy): domain Eukaryota; kingdom Fungi; phylum Ascomycota; class Dothideomycetes; order Mycosphaerellales; family Teratosphaeriaceae; genus Neocatenulostroma; species Neocatenulostroma microsporum. The sequence goes on from JAKLLW010000382.1 coordinate 18,160, forward strand.
GATATGCACGCTCATTCCGACCTCTCTTTACTTCATACCCCTGACCACTTGGCTAAAATCACTCAAGGTGTGACGACGGAAGTGATTGGGCAGGATGGGATTAGTTATGCTCCGACTGATGATGCTAGTATGGCGAGGATTCGACGGCAGATTGCTGGGTGGAATGGTAATCCTAAGGAACCGGAGGATTTCTTTGAGCGGTGGAGGAGTGTTGAGGAGTATCTCAATGTGTTGGATGAGGGGTTAGATGGGAAGGGGATCGCTACTAATGCTGCTTTTCTGGTCCCGCAAGGGAATCTGAGGATTTTGACGGTGGGGTATGAGAGTAGGGAGGCTAGTGAAGGTGAAATTGGGAAGATGAAGGAGATTCTGGCGAGGTCGCTTGAGCAGGGAGCTATTGGTATGTCGAGTGGACTTACGTATGTTCCGGGCATGTTTGCGAGTTTTGGGGAGTTGGCGCAGTTATGTGAGGTCTTGGTCGAGTATGGAGCTTACTACTGCCCTCACCACCGCTCTTACGGAAAAGGGGCTATCGAGGCGTACAAGGAGATGATTGAGCTGGCGAGGCAGACGGGGGTGAGGTTGCATTTGACGCATGCTACGCTTAACTTTCCCGAGAATGCTGGCAGAGCTGATGAGTTACTTGCGATGATTGATGAGGCGATTAGGGATGGGGTGGAGATCAGTATGGATACTTATCCTTACCTTCCTGGTTCTACGACGCTGGGAGCGTTGTTGCCGAGTTGGGTCTCGAGCGCGCCGGATAAACTTGCTGTGCTGAATGATCCGGTGCAGTTGGAGAAGATTAAGCATCAGTGTTTGGTTGAAGGTACGGATGGGTGTCATGGGTTAACGTTGCAGTGGGATCGTATCGAGATTGGCGGCGTCATGAATGTCGAGCTTGCGGACAAGTGCGTAGGCAAGCGTGTCTCCCAGATCGCCGAAGAGCAAGGCCAAGATGGCTTTGACATCTTCATTGGTCTGCTGAAAGACGACGACTTCGCTTCCACAATCTTGCAGCACATGGGCAACGAAGGCAACGTCCGCAAGATCATGCGCCACAGCCGACACACAGGCGGTAGCGACGGCATCTTGACATCCACAAAACCTCACCCGCGAGGCTGGGGCACCTTTCCACGGTATGTAGGCCATTACGGCAGAGACCTGGCGCAAGGCAAGTCGAGGAACATCTACGCTCCAAAAAGCAATATCGAGCACGGTCCAGCCGAGGCTTTCGAAGATGTAGAGCCTGAAACGATCTTTGCCGGTGGTTTGGAGGAAGTTGTGAACCATCTTACGCACAGGCCGGCGAAAGTGGTGAGGATGCAGGATCGTGGGTTGGCGAAGGAAGGGTACCGAGCGGATCTTGTGTTGTTTGATGCGGAGAGTATTAGGGATGAAGCGACGTTTGCTGAGCCTAAGCAGGCTGCTGAGGGTATCAGGGCGGTGCTGGTCAATGGGGTGTTTGCTGTTGATGAGGGTAAGCCGACATACGTGAGGGCTGGTCGGACGGTAAGGATGAGGAAAGCTGACAATAGCGGTGAATGGACGGTCGACTAAGGTAGGATGGCGAACCGCAAGGTTGCGTTAAGCTGTAGTGGTTTGTTCGTAAACATACATTACCTTTTGTATCGTTATGTCCAACGTGCCGTTCCCTCTCATGATGATGACACCCCTTATGGCGTTAGACTCGTTCAGCCGTTCATACATACACATGACCTCCTCTAGCCCTTCGATGGACGCACTCATTCGTCTCGTACCGCTGGCACTTGCCTCATATCAGGACTGTTCATCTCGAATCCATACCGTCGTCTCAATATACTGCCGTTGAGTTCGGTTGACTAGGCGTGACGACAGGCACACTCTGGCTTCGCCCATGTTCACCTTCGACGTGCTTTTTAAGTTCCTGACACCAGTTCTGGAAGCCATCTTTCAAACCCTGCTCGTTCTTCTTTTGGATCAAAGACTTGGCTAGCATCCCGCCGAAGGTCTCCCAGGTCCGGTACACAGTCTTGCCATTGCCGAGATCTTCTATCTCGTTCCTGAGGCCAAAGAGTACCATGGTCAGCCAACGTCTTAGACAGCCTGATGGATATGCTTACATCCTCTCCGCCTTTATGATGAACCCAGGCGCACTCATACCCGCATTATGGATCTGCCATCTGATCCTCGTAACAGCAGGTGGACTATGCGTCTCCAACGTTCTCAGTTGCCCAATATGCGAGCATTCAACTTTGGCCTTTTGTACGTCGTCTTTCCCGACATGACACTCAAAGTCCATGAACGTTCCTTCTTCCATCTTTAATATCTTGTGGTGGGAATGCGGATGACTGGTGATCTTCACTTTCGTGATGAAAGAGTTCCATTCCGGCCATTTCTGGACATCGATAAGGGCGTCAACAACGGCTTGCGGTGCGGCGTCAATGGTCGTATCGGCATAGATGGAGAAGACGCCGCCCTTGGGCATGGTATGGCTCTTCCTAGGGCCGCTGTTGTTCGGGTCGTTGAAGGCGTCGCCTTCGAGAGGTGGTGGTGACATGGCTTCTTACCTTGAGTGTTGACGGAGCTTCTGGACCATCCTACTTACGATGCGAGCTGATCAGGCTCTCGGGAAAGGCCTTTAACCCGATAGCCTTCATCGCTCTTACTCTCGGTAGCTCTGCCCTGCATGTTTGTTTGCGGTGCCAAGCATTTGCTCATGCTGAATAAGAGAGTTCATGAAGCTCGGGTGAGTTGGAGGGACCTCGGGAGTTCTTCAGGTCGAGTTTGGTCGAGATCTCACAAGACTTCAGGTTGCATCCAAGCATCTACTCTTCGGCGTTGTCATACAGTCGCCGGTCCTCCAACGCAAAGATGTACGCCAGAATAGAGTCGTCATGGTTGAGACAGTACCTCTCGTCGTTGACAGGGTTGTCCGGCGCTCCTTGAGCATGCTAAAAAGCCGTTGTGGACAGGACTCACGTGCGAAGAACCCCGTTCGAACCTACTTCAAGAAGAGTGTCGACGGCGGCTATGCGATCGCTGAGTAACGCTCCGAATGCTGCCTGGAAGACCGCCGAGCAGCATGGATTATTGCGTATTGCGTACATGAAGGCGCTTAGTGGGCGGCTATGGGCTGTGCCGCATTGCACCTCCACACGATGTAGGTCAAGTCGCACTCACTGCGGTCCGTCTGTCAGTATGCTGCTTCTCTTTGGTGTTTCCTTGTTGTGTTCAGTTTCGTTGGCTACCCGGGCTGGACCTAAGAGTCAGTGGACGGACTGGATTCTATAGCCTGCGCTCAGGAGCATTGGCATAACGATTGTCTACTCATACGGCCATTGCACCCGTGGTAACGCTCCTTTCATCGGATATGAAGGGTCCCTTCGTGATTACACAGGTCCTCCCGGCAGACGAGGAGCCTGGAAGAAATCCTCGTGCGAAGCCATGGGAGCCCGTTACCCTTCGGACACCTTTCCTGGTTGCTATCTTGACGGCTACTGGTAGCCTGGTGGTGGCCATCGGATTGCTCCTCCACCGAAGCCATCAAGCACGTGGTCTGATCTTTGCTTCGGACATCAACGATCTATCGCTATCACGTTCATTCACATACCTGTATTTACCAACGATGATCTCAGTCCTCTACGGTCTTCTCTGGTCCTGGATCGACCTGGACGTGAAGAGACTGGAGCCGTACTTCCAACTGTCCAAGCCCGGAGGCGCTACCGCCGAAGACTCTGTCCTTCTGCATTATCCGTTTGACTTCCTTGCATTCATCCCCTTCAGGGCCCTTAAGCGGAAACATTGGTCCGTATTCTATACATCAATGATCATGGTCACGGTCTTCTGGGGCTTGACGCCTACCCAAGCCGGCATATTCGCCGTTCGAACGATTACGGTGAGCAAGACTGCTGAGATGCTGCACGCCACTTCATACACCCCTATACCTGGTCAGGGTAATCTTAGCGCCATGTACGCACAGTCTGTCTACAACATACTCTGGTTGAACGAGTCTTTGCCGCCGTTCATGACCAAGGACTTTGTTCTTGATGCCTTTGGACCGGAGCAGACTGCAGGCCTTACTCACAACAATCTGACCTACACCGGCCAGACGAACTTGTACAGCATCGACCTCGACTGCGAACCGGCAGTCATGTACAACAATTCTGGCTCTATCCGGTTTAACAGCACGACGGGCTGTAGCTTCGATGCACCGCCTTATCGGCCCATGACGAACAATGATACCAGCAAACCGTACGACACAGTGTATGTCGGCTATCAAGATCAGAACGGATTCGCAGACTGGTACCTTTCCGACTCATGTCCGCCGTCAGCTTTCCATACCTTCTTTGTCCGCTGGTCGAAAAGCAAGAAGGAAGCTATACTGTCAGACAGTGAATCAGGCGTTGTCGGGCCTGGACAAGCCGAAGCGACGTCTCTGTATTGCACGCCGAACTACTATCAACAGAAAGTCAACGCGAGCATCACGATACCAAGCAAGGCTGTCCTTGCCGTAACGCCGATTGCGGCCAAGGTGCCATTGCCGAGCGACATGTTCAACATCAGTACTTTCGAGTGGGCTTTGAGCTCCGGCCAGGAACAGTTTGCGGCCCGAGACGACTATCCCAAGATCGGCTTCCCAGATCAGAAGACACATCTGCAGCACATGCCACTGGACTTAGCCTATCTCCCGAAGACGGCTCCTTTTGCAATCGCAGCGTATCAGCGTCCTCTAGAAGCGTACCTTGACTCTGAAACACTACGACTGTCGTACCAGGCAGCGTATCGATTGCTGTTCGCTCGTCAGCTCGTCGATATACTGGAGGCAGCATTGGACCCATCTACAGCCAGCCCAGGGAGTCAGTCGTACGTCACACAAGCTGTTGTAGTTGTACCTGGCTTTGCGTTTGCCGCAATGGGCTTGCTGGGCGTGATACTGTTGCTAGGCACGGCGGTGCTGATGATGGTGCTCCGACGACCAAACCTACTCGGGAAAGACCCGGCCACGATAGGACGTCTGATGGATGTCTTTAGTGACTCACCTGTTTTACGTGAAAGATTCGCGGACCTAGCAAGCTGCAACACAGAAGACTTACATTCCGCTCTACGAGGGTGCATGTTTGAGTTGAAGAGGGACAGAGCGCAGGGCGAGGTGAAGGTGCTGATGACGAGTGACGCGGTCACAGCACAATCTAAGGCCAAACGACAAGAATCTGAGGGTCGACCGACCGAGCTACGGCTTGCGACAGGCTTCAGTTTTCTAGCCTTTCAGATCGCCGCCATCGCGACATTTGCGACCCTGTATGTGCTCGCGCGACATGACGATGGCCTGCCGCTGCCCTCGGAGTCAACGCTTGTCAGACAAGTGGTCGAGAACTACCTGCCCGTTGTCGTCGCCACGCTTATGGAGCCGCTCTGGCTTGTGCTCAACCGACACATGTGTGTATTACTGCCCTGGGAAGAGTTGAGGAAAGGCAGCGCATTGGCTTCCAGGTCGATTGATCTGGATTACAGCTCTCTACCACCGCAATGGACTTTTTGGAGGGCATGGCGTGCTAGGCATCTGGTGCTGGTCTGTGTCTCGTTCATGGCAATTCTCGCTAATGGTCTGTCGGTCTCACTTGGCGGCTTGTTCTACGAGGATAGCACGGAGGTCCGTGAGCAAATTGGTGTGAGATCAAGCTATACATCTCACATCCAGCAACTCAACGGCACTGGCATACCGTTCAATGCCAAAGCAGCCGGCGACTGGCAGGGCGGGACAACGTTCGATCAATTCTATCGGCTCGTCTCCAATCTCACTGCAGACACGCCGCTGCCAGCGTGGGTTGACGAGCAGTATGCGTACCTCCCCGTTGAACTTCCAGATGCCAACAACAGCTCCTCGTTCGAAGTTGATACTCAGGCGTTTGGTGCACAGCTTACGTGTCAGCAGCTAGAAGCTACTGCTCTTCCCGGCTACAATCTTTCCTTCATCAATGATGCATCGTTTGGCATCTTCACAGCAGCCGTGGATCGCAACGGAACGAGTGTACACTGCGAGAATCTCCCGGCAAGCGGTTCGATGACGAATAGTCTGAAGGACCTACGTAACCCTCAGCCGGGGCGGGTAGCTCTGGAGTTTGGCTTCGCCCTCACGCATCTGCACGACGAAGTAGACGACCTGTTCTGCAGGCAGCATATTGTCGCTGGCTGGACTCGTGCAGACTGGTCGCTCGAATCGCCAGATGCGGTACGTACTCGTCAAACGTGTTTTCGAGCAAGATAGGTTGGAAAGCCAGAGGCATCCGCTGACATGCTTGTAGGTCGACCTCTCGGGCCTACCGAAGAAGATACTGCGGTCACAAAACAGTACCGTATTGCTTTGTAGACCAGCCATTATGACGGGACCTGCCCGTCTGCGTACCGACACCGAAGGTCGCGTCCTGGACGTTCTATCGACCAAGACAACAGCCTTACCTTCGAATATGACGCTGGAGATAGTTGCACAAGTGCATCAGTTCCTGGTCGACAACGGCGCCACCTGGCACAAAGACGACTTCCCATCGGACTTCACCAACTACTTCCTGGAAGCAACGACGAACAAAACCCGATTGCTGAATGCTTCATTGCCGCCACCAGAATTTGATGAAGCCGCTGCTCCCTTTGGTGAGCTCTATTCCCGGCTCTTCGCCATCCTGGTCGGCACCAATACCGACCTTCTGTTCATGAACAACACCGGTAACTCTTCCAAGCTGGCATATGTTCTATCGCCGCAGACGCGCATCTTCATATCGATGCCGGCCTTTATTGTCACAGAAGTGATCCTGGGGCTCTACGTTCTGACGACAGTGCTTTTATACGCTCGCAGACCGAAACGCTTCCTCCCACGCCTGCCGAACAGCATCGCTTCCACCATCGCTTACTTCGCCGCGTGTCCAGCTCCCGACGAGGCCGTGAGAGTTCGGGCGACAACTCGTTGGCGATACGGCAGATTCAGCGGCATCGATGGGAAATGTCATGTTGGTATTGTGCAGGAAGACGATATTCCAATGCCTGGAGCTGGGTGATTCGGACGTCAATAGTGTAACGTGTTCAGGGGTTCCTCGGTTCTGCCTCTTGTTCGGTAGCGTACCCGTCGACCAGTCGGTAGGCCAGTCGCTATAGAAACCGGAAGTGGACCGTAGCTTAGAGACATCCGCAAAAATCGGATGTTCAGGCTCACGACGCTACCGAACAACAGGCAGAACCGAGAATACCCCTGAACACGTTATAGCGGCCGCTGTTCTATGGTCTCCTTGTAGAACTTACAGTCACCTTTCACATCCGATCGTTAGCCGCTTTATACCCAGTACTTGCAGCGGGAGGCCACCGCAGCGAATGAGACGATGAGGAAGAGTCCCAGCGCCGCTTTATACCTTGTAAGCCACTGTTTTGAACGGCTGTAAGAGGCAAAAGTGCTTGCAGAATACCCTGTTTAAGGCTCTTGCTAGCAGCGGATAACGATCGGACGTGCGAAGTGACTGTAGAAGCGATGATAACGAAAGGATGGTTTGGAAGAGCGAGAATCTGAAACGCTCCGACGTGTTTCAGCCTCGGGCCGCAATTGTCCGAAGACCCGCTTATGCCGCTGCCTTGCCGCCGCACTTCGCGTCCTCCAACAACGCACAACGCACAATGATTTGGTTCGCGCATCTCATGTCGAGAGCGTCTGTCGCGCCCGTTCTTGGCCTGTCATCACTTGCGGGTCGACAAGACCACCCGACACCTACGATCTGACTTACCACCTTCGCGCCAATTGTCGAGCCAACCGGACCTTTGAACCAGCCTCTTGGCCGAGACCGTCTCTTAGCTTGTCACACCCCGGTGCTGAAGCTTCCTCGATGTGGTATACAGAGATCCCGCGGACATGTATCTGCGACGGCCGGTTCTTGATGTCTGCCAAGCACAGACGATCTCGCAGAGAGATCTGCTCCGTGAGGACCGTGACCGCCTTCAACTTGCAGGGACAAAGGCATCCCTGCTCTATGCTTCCGGAAGAGTCCCTTACAGCGATGACTACTAGTAAGACAGTGTGCCTGCATGGTCTTCTTCCCTTCAGCTTCTGTCTTCCCAAGCTACTGTACAGTGTTGCTACTTCCTTTCTCAACTTACAGCTTGCCTGGTGCATAGCATTGTCTTTCATTACACACTTCGCGAGGAACTTACCTAGCATTACACTCGTTCGCTGTTCGATCGTTCCGCAATCCAGCTGATTCACAGGCTTGATGATCCAACACAGACTGACAGACAGACAAAGCGTATGTTCACCCTGCCCCAATGTCTCGCTTTCGAGGTGAAGGCTGCCTCTAGGCGTCTCGGACAATGCTCTGTTCGGGAACACCTCGAACAACCGCAGCCAAGATGTCTTAAGGAGCTGCCCGCATGTTCGAGAGACCTACACCTACCCCAAGAACAGTCTACAGACATCTTAAGAATGCCACAGAACCTACAGAAGCCCAGACTGACAACTTCAAAAACCTCACAGTCCCTGTTCAGACACATTGCTAGCTGGTCTAGTGATACTACAGACGTTTACGAACGCACACAAACACACACCCAGACCAACAAACATCATGCGCGCTGCACTCATCGCTGCAAGCTTCGGCCTAGCGGTCAACGCCCATCTGTTCATCTCATCGCCGACACCAATTGAGGGTACCGCCATAAAATCACCACTCGACGCCAGTGGCAGTGACTTCCCGTGCCACGGTATCGCTCTCCCATCCTCCGGTGGCGAGAAGATGTCCGCAGGATCCTCGCAGCTCCTGGCCTTCGACACCGGTAATGGCGCAAATACTGCCGTTCACGGTGGCGGTAGCTGTCAGATCAGCATCACCTATGAGACGGACGCGGCAAAGGTTAAGGATCCGAAGAACTGGTTCGTGATCTACAGCATCGAGGGTGGCTGTCCAAGTAATACCCACCAGAATCTTGACGGCAGCTATACTGGCCCTCAAGGTACCTACTCAGGCTCAATCGATTGTACGGATCCAAAGACCAACGGCGTCGATTGCGTGAATCAGTTCAACTTCACCATCCCCAAGGGTGTTAAGGATGGCCACGCGATTATGTCCTGGACGTGGTTCAACAGCGTTGGCAACCGCGAGATGTACATGAACTGCGTCAACACCCAGCTTTCAGGCGGTGACGGCTCAGAGATGGACAGCTTCCCGAACATGTTCGTCGCGAACCTTGCAAGCGTCGACACTTGCCCGACCACGCAGAGCATGGACCTCCAATTCCCGAACCCAGGCAAGTACGTCACGACGAAGAAACCCTCTGGTGCCACTGCGAAGACGGCGATCACCTTCCCAATGGCAAAGCCGACAGGTGCAGGCTGCGCTGGTGATGGCGGGTCTCCTTCGGGTGATTCTGCAGCATCGCTGGCTGCTGCTGGTGGCGCATCGTCTTCGGCCGCTCCTGCTCCTGCAAGCTCAGGGTACGCGGCGCCTTCGGCTGCACAGTCTGCTGCCTTGTCACAGGCTACAGGAAATGCGGCAGTGACAGTCACTACTATGGCCACAGTTACCGGCGCTCCATCCTCCGCAATGGCAGCATCAAGTCCCCCAGCACCATCGGTTGCAGCTCCGGTATCATCAGCGGCAGCAGCACCAGCACCATCTTCAGGCATGAGCTCATCATCACCATCATCCAACGGCACCACATCTTCCGGCAGCTGCAGCAATGGCGCAGTCGCCTGCTCCTCACCCGGCAGCGTAGTCTGCATTGGCAGCAAGCAGTTTGGGCTGTGCGACACCAACAATTGCGCTGTCCCGCAAGCTCTGGCGGACGGCACAAGCTGCTCCGGCGGCACGATCAGCAAGCGTGGCCTTAGGAGGCATGCTAGGAGGCATCTCGCAGGGCGAAGGAGCTTCTAAGCTCGTCATGACGAGTACGAGGGCGACATGAACATATGATTGGCGTGAGAGGGCGATGGGTGGCGTTGAAGTAGCATCTCGTGGCGTTACCTGATTTGATTGGTTGAATGATCTGGGTGCGATAGACAGAACGACAACGCAACAAACTGAACACAAGACTTCTTCCCGTGATCTTTCCATACCTGTACTCTTCTGTTTGTGTACCTTGACCACGCCTAGACCTTGATCTCTTCATGCAGTGATGCCTGGGGGAACCCTACCAACAACGCACTGACCTCTTCGAGAGCCAGGGTACCACGAAGGCGGGGCGGAGTTTCGTCGTGTTGGTGGCGGTTCGTTTCCAGCCTTGTGAGGTCACTCCCACAATTTGCTTGCTCCTGAAGATCACAAGCGGTGTCTCGTGATCCCACACGCATACTCGCTAGACGCTCTCAAGCCATACCTACCCTGCAACAACGTCGAGCAACTGCGAACATCCTTCACCGGTCCCACCTTCAGCCTCAAGCTTCAGCTCGCGCGACCAACACTAGCCACACCCTGACAACCAACAAACACGTTTGGAAACGAGCAACGATACGATAGGAGCACTCAAGTCGCGAGAGAGGAAGCAGACAGACCGCAAACATGGACGGTCACTCGGGCGAACAGAGCCAGTTCGCGGAGACAGCGATCCGGGCGATACAGAACAAGAGCAGCAGACAGGTGCCCGAGATCGACTTCACTCTCCATACTATGGAAGATGGCTCGACGGTGAGCACGCAGGAGCGCGTATGCAAAGGTATGACACATTATGACTGGCGCATGAAGTTGGGTCGTGGGCGAGGGGAGGAAGCATAGTGGCGCTCATGGCTGACCGCATTGCAACATAGACGTACAAGCACCTGCGTTCCAGACGCCGACCGAAGACCAGATCCGCTCGCCGACCGACCCGTCGAAGCCGAACTTGCAATTCCTCAAGCAGCACTTGTACAGAGAAGGTCGCCTGACCGAGGAGCAAGCGCTATGGATCATCAACGGCGGCGCGGCCATACTGCGCTCAGAGCCAAACATGCTGGAGATGGATGCGCCAATAACAGTGTGCGGTGATGTACATGGCCAGTACTTTGACCTGATGAAACTGTTCGAAGTGGGTGGAGACCCAGCAGATACGCGGTATCTCTTCCTGGGCGACTACGTGGATCGCGGCTACTTCTCGGTCGAGTGCGTGCTGTACCTATGGGCACTGAAGATGTGGTACCCGAACACGTTGTGGCTCCTGCGAGGCAACCACGAGTGTCGCCACTTGACGGACTATTTCACCTTCAAGCTGGAGTGCAAGCACAAGTACAGCGAGAGGGTGTACGAGGCGTGTATGGAGTCTTTCTGCTGTCTTCCGCTGGCAGCAGTCATGAACAAGCAGTTTCTCTGCATCCACGGAGGTCTCAGCCCGGAGCTGCACACTTTGGAGGACCTGAAGGCGCTGGACCGCTTCCGGGAACCGCCAACTCACGGCTTGATGTGCGATATTCTATGGGCGGATCCGCTTGAGGAGTTCGGACAGGAGAAGACGCAGGAGTACTTCGTACACAACCACGTGCGCGGATGCTCGTACTTCTTCTCGTACCCAGCAGCTTGCGCGTTCCTGGAGAAGAACAACCTGCTCTCGATCATCCGAGCGCACGAGGCACAAGACGCCGGCTACCGCATGTACAGGAAGACACGGACGACAGGCTTCCCATCAGTCATGACCATCTTTTCCGCACCCAACTATCTCGATGTCTACAACAACAAGGCAGCAGTGCTCAAATACGAGAACAACGTCATGAACATCCGACAGTTCAACTGCACACCTCACCCATACTGGCTACCGAACTTCATGGACGTCTTCACCTGGTCCCTTCCTTTCGTGGGCGAGAAGATCACAGACATGCTCATCGCCATTCTCAACACCTGCAGTAAGGAGGAGCTCGAGGACGAGACGCCCATCAGCTCTGGCCCAGTATCACCACCAGCCGGTGCAGGAGCGCCAATCGGCTCAATGGACCCAGATAGTACCGAGTTCAAGCGCCGCGCCATCAAGAACAAGATCCTGGCTATCGGTCGGCTGTCCCGCGTCTTCCAGGTGTTGCGCGAGGAGTCCGAGCGTGTGACAGAATTGAAGACTGCTTCTGGAGGTAGATTACCCGCTGGTACGCTTATGCTGGGTGCGGAGGGTATCAAGCAGGCTATCAACTCTTTCGAGGATGCGAGGAAGGTTGATTTGCAGAATGAGCGTCTGCCACCGAGCCATGAGGAGGTGCGAAGAAGTAGCGATGCGGCGAGGGATGAAGCGCTGAAGAGGGCGAGCAGAGAGGCGGAAAATGATACTAACCTGGCGGGTGTGGCGAGGAGGATATCGATGTGAGTTCAAGACTACCCTTCCTGCTTAATACTTTAGCTTTTGTGGCAATGGTACGGGTCAGCATGCTAATGGCAATCAGGTCGTCGGGCTCAGGACGCAGTCGCAAGGGCTGAACGAGCTTCCGGAACTCAGCGTGAGGCACTTTAGATACAATGCACGGCAGACTCTTCGACGGCAAGGTAGACTTCTGGGGCAGTCTGGGTGCGATCGTCTGGAGTGGGGAGGACATGATATTGTAAGTGATGACATCGGCCAAAAGAGAACCCGACCTATCCTGGCATTAGGTGGGTGTGTGCATACGTACGGCGTAATGGTAATCGAGTGACGCTGTTAGCGTCTCAGACAGAACTGGTATGAAAAGATATCCATACTCATTGACTGATGCACTACTTCATATGCCAGGATGCTCACCGCGTCATCTAGCTATGTGGTGTTTCCGCGTCATCTAGCTATGTGGTGTTTCTGGGGACCATGTAGTTCTGGTGCCAGGTGTAGTTGGGACTAGCCTTCAGCAAGTTCCCGATGGTCTCCGGTCCTGTCTCAGGACGCCTACCAAGCAGCGTCTCCAGCGCTGGGTTAACCAGCTCAGTGTCGCCATTGCAGACGCCCTGGATCCACCCGAGCCTCGTCTCAAACCAAGCACGAGGTTTGCCGCCTTCATCGTCCTTCGCGCAGGCTTCGATCCACCCTGGAGGCTCGAGATACTCTACCGGAATGTCGGTACCTCGGACGTTATTAATGGTTTCCACAAGCTCGAGCGGTGATTCTGCTTTGGTCCCCGTGAGCAGGATGATGTTCTTTTCCGTCGGAGGCTTGATGGACGGGTAGTGAGACAAGCCGTTGGCAAGAAGTGCTGCCATGCCTTCACCGAGCTCATCGCGGGACGTCCATGCGACCTTTTCCTCTGCAACTGGCGGCGACAACTTGGGTAGCAGGACAGACTGTGAAGATGGGTACCAGTCCAAGAATAGAGGGAAGGCGTCGCTGTAAACGCCTGCTCGGAGGGAGATGAAGTCGAGGCCGGACCTATCACGCTATCAATACTTCATCCACCGCTGTCATTGCTGACTACGTACCGGACCAACGTATCCTCTGTTGCATAATGTGCCTGCTGGACTCCGATCTCGCTGTTGCTCCGAAACCCTCCATGTGCCAGGCTTACATACCACACTTTCTCCACGCCCTTCGTCTTCGCTGCCTCGACTACATTCGTGTGCTCCACGTTGCGCTTCTGGTTGTCGAACTCGGAGCTGGACATGAAGAGCAGGTCTTCCACGCTGTCGAATGCTGCCTTGAGCGTCTCTGGTCGGCTGTAGTCTGCCACACGGAACTGCAAGCCCTGCGATTCGAAGCGCTGCCTGTTGGTCTCGGAGCGGGAGGTGGCGATAATGTTGGCCGGAGGCACCTTGTGGATATGGAGCATGTCGTGCAAGATCTTGGCTCCGAGGCCGCCGGTAACGCCTGTGAGAAGGAAGAGAGCTGTCATATCTTGTTCTCAAAATTGGATCAGCCCTGTGGTGTGTTGACAGCTGTTGCCGATGCAGTCTCTCTGCCCCGTGAGGTATAGGCATATTGATATATTCGACACACGACTCGTGACTGGCACGTGACTGGCTTGACGTACTTCCTGGAAAGGAAAGAGGTTGGCAGCGGCTTACAAAGCCTCGTGATATGTGCATACAAGCCCTGGCTCGAGAGCAATTAGTCGCATTCGCAAGCTGACCAACATGTTGGGACACGTGCTGCGCTCGCATCGCTCGCATCCTTTGGATCTACCGCCTTGCTGCTTATTGCTGAAATCGCAATGATGACCAGGATTGCATGTTAACGTTTGTAACTTGCCCTCGGCATCCTATGCGCCAGCAGTGAGCTGGTTCCTACTATATTTCCTCGCTTTCTGGGTTCGATGTCACCTCAGCTCTCATTGTTCTAGCCAAGAGAGAATAGTAAGGCAACATAAGATTTTTTCAGTGGCCGCCGCTGAATTGACCTTGCTCATTGCATCGGCTATACGATATACTCTCATCGGCAAGGAGTTTGTCACAATGCCATCAAAGGGCGGTCCTGAGGTCATCTTGGGTGCTGGTCCTCTGGGATATGGGAGCTTCGCAGACCTCGAAGATGCTAAGCGCTTCTGCGAAATTTTCCACTCACATGGACACAAGCGCATAGACAATGCACCCATCTATCCGCCAGAGGCCATGGGCCGCGCGGAAGAGTTAATGGCCGAGACTGGTGCGATATCATGGGCGCTCGTAGACACCAAGAACACAGCTATGGGCCAGAACACCCATAGTCAAGCCCACATCAAGCAAGGTCTTGACACTTCTCTGGAAAGAATGCAAGGCGGAGAGATTGACGTCTATTACCTTCATGGACCAGATCCGACAACGCCACTCGAGGAGACCCTCAAAGCTCTGGATGAGGCCCATCGTCAAGGCAAGTTCAAGCGGCTGGGTATCAGTAACTATCCTCCGGCACTCGTGGATGAGATGGTTTTGCTTGCGAACAAGAACGATTGGATAGCACCAAGCGTGTACCAAGGTAAGTCAACCAAGAAAACGTACATGATGGCTGCTGACTGAATTTCCACAGGCCACTACAACCCCATCTGCCGTGAAGCCGAGGGCGCGCTCTTCCCAGTGCTACGAAAGCACAACATAGCCTTCTTCGCTTTCACGTGAGCTCCTGCCATGACACGGTGCCGCCTCTGCTGCCCCTAGCTGACTCCTTCATTCAGGCCATCCGGGGCAGGCATCTTCTCCGGCAAGGTGACCAAAGACTCCATCAACGCGCCGCAAGGCCGCTTCTCCCACAGCACCGATATCGGGAAGTTCTGGTCCGCCGCATATCTGAAAGATGAGCTGCTGCAAGCGGCCAGTGATGTACAGCAAGCGTCCAAGAGGCACGGTATATCGGGCCACGCTGCAGCTCTACGATGGGTACTGCACCACAGTGTGCTGGAGGAAGAGAAAGGGGACGGCATGATCATCGGTGCCAGTAACATCGACCAGCTGCAGGAGAACCTCAAGATATGTGAAGACGGCCCGTTACCAGACGACTTGGTGATGACCATTGATGGAGTATGGCCGGCTGTCGAGAACGTGTCACCATGGGCCTGGATCGATGCTGAGTCTTGGAAGAGCGCCGCCGACAACGTTCTTGCTTAGAGCTACCCTAAAAGCCTTGAACGCTCGGTGACCTGCTCTTGCTCACTCTCTTTGGTCGCTTTGAGTGCATTTCGCCTGAAGAACGACGAGACAGTGTTGCTCCTGCGCCACTGATGCTCGTGTTTCGTGCCGTCATCTTTCACCTCAACTTCCCACCCGTTCCAGGTGCCTGTGCCAAAGGTCTGGTTGAACTTTACGATAGCAACGCCAATGCCGTAGAGTAGAGCTAGAGCTGCGAGTGTCGCGAAGACAGTCACAATGACGCTCAGCAGTGTCGTGGTCGAGCAACCACACCCAAGTGCTTTCGTGCGCAGTTCATAACGCTCCGCACGAAGCGGGCAGATATCCGCGTGTGAGACAGGGCTCAGGAGGTTGGTCGAAGAGGGCACGCATGTCGAGCTGTATGGGCACCAGCCGCATCCTGCCTTTGCGTGCGTACAAGAGTAGCAGTCTTGGATGCTCCAGCACTCCTGCAAGCGATCTTTCTCGATCCTGATAGCTGCCATGACTCGTGGGTGCCTTCTGATGTCTCCGATGGTATGATGCGAGGTAAATGGGTCCAGATGACCTTTGAAAATCGGATTCCTGACCAGCTGCTGATATACGATTTGATGGATATGTAGTGCACCTTCGCTCACCGACGAGAAATGGGAGGATGATGACGGTGGATGGGGAGGGGAGGGGAAGATACGAACGCTAACTCGCCAAGCCTCCGCTAAATCTGGCGGCGGGTCGACGGGTACCTGCATATCAAACCACTTTCTGCATGTCCTTGTAACACGAACATCAACATGAATGTTTCTCCACGTTCAGCCTGCTAAACGGTCAAGTACAGTGCTGTGCGCAGGAATTGCTCCTTGCTCAGACTTATAGTACGGTAGAGGTGTGAAGAAACGCAAGAATGAGTGTCCGTCAGCGCGGCGACGTAACGAAGAAAGCCAATGGCTCGACCAAACCGAACGAGAGGGTAGAGGACCCCAGAACCGACTACACTCGTTGGCGGTTACGAGACGATCGTGGAGAGCAGACCTGGCACTACCTCGAAACCGACGAAGAACTGAAGCAATGGCCTCTCACGACAGCGGACAAGTATCATATGGGCCTTGATACTGTTAGTCGCGGTCCACGCCAAGGTAGCATTGGAGGTACTGACCACAGTACAGGAACTACAAGATCTGCCGAAAGCCAAAACGCCTTTCCAAGCGGCCGAAAATGGATTGCAATTCTTCTCTCAGCTCCAGCTTGAAGCAGGCAACTGGGGTTGCGAATATGGCGGACCAATGTTCCTCTTACCCGGCATCGTTATTACGACGTACGTCACGGATATGCCACTCACTCAGCCAGAGCAGACCGAGATCATTCGCTACATCTTCAACATGCAGAATGTCGGCACCAAGAACGGCGGCGACGGCGGCTGGGGTCTTCACATTGAAGGCGAGTCGTCAGTGTTCGGCACAGCAATGAACTACACGGCTCTCCGTCTACTAGGTGTGGCACCAGATGATCCGCGCATGCGCAAGGCTCGGGGATGTCTATACGACCTCGGTGGAGCGCTCAATGGACCGCATTGGGCGAAATTCTGGCTGTCATTGCTCGGTGTGATGCAATGGGAAGTCGTCAATCCGGTGCCGCCAGAGCTGTGGCTGCTCCCAGACTGGACACCGATATCACCGTGGCGTTGGTGGATCCACATGCGGCAAGTCTTCCTTCCCATGGGTTTCATCTGGTCGAAGCGGTGGACCTACCCGAAGGCAGACTCAGACCCACTCGTTCGAGAACTACGGCAGGAGCTGTTCACAATGTCACACGAAGAAATTGCGTGGACCAGGTATCGCAATGCTATCAGTCCTATCGACAACTATAACCCGAAATCCTGGTTGCTGAACTTGATCAATCTGTTCCTTGTGCTCATATGGGTACCCTATCTGCGATTTGGCTGGCTTGCCAAGAAAGCCGAACGATGGTCGTGGAAGCTCATACAAATCGAAGACGCCAACAGCGACTACGCCGACCTGGCTCCTGTCAATTCACCGATGAACCTGCTGGCTTGCTATATCGAAGAAGGTCCAGATGCGTACTCGGTCAAAAGACACAGAGAGCGCTTGCAAGACTTCCTATGGCTGTCGAAAGACGGTATGATGTGCTGCGGCACGAATGGCGTTCAGAATTGGGATACCTCGTTTGCTATCCAAGCAGTGGTCGCGGCTGGCTTTGCTGCCCGGCCCCAGTACCAAAGGATACTCCTTCACGCATTGCGATTTCTAGAAGATCAGCAGATCCTGGCGCACCCAATCGGTTATGAAAGCTCATCTGCTTATTCAGATCCGCCTACACAGAAGACGTCTCCGGAGCTAGGCTATCGACATGCGCGGCGAGGAGCATGGGGATTCAGTAACCGCACACAAGGATACACGGTGTCAGATTACACATCCGAAGCCTTGAAGTCCATCATCATGCTGCAGACGATGTTAGATCCGAAAGATCCGTCGAAGCGCTTATTCTCAGAAGTCGTCCCCGAGCAGCGGTTGAAGTGGGCGGCAGACATTCTGCTGACCATGCAGAACGTCGACGGTGCCTGCAGCTCCTACGAGCCCACAAGAGGGAGTGAGCGTCTAGAGCGCCTGAACGCAGCTGAAGTCTTCGGCCGCATAATGGTCGAGTACGACTACCCGGAATGCACCACAGCCTGCGTAACAACACTCCATCTCTTCAACAAGATCTACCCGAACTACCGTGCCGCCGAGATCCACCACTTCAT
>JAKLLW010000383.1:0-36344 GCA_022814695.1 Neocatenulostroma microsporum
GGCTGCACGGGTGATGGGGACTTGACGAGCAACATGGCCCCAGGTGAAGATGCAAGACCATTCGTCAAAGCGTTCGTGCTCGAACACACCTACATCTGGCATCGGGAGAACTATTGGGATGTTCCATGGTCATGGCAGCCTGGTATGTCGGCTGTATAGGTGCAGACGGAAAGAGTACGTGTTTCCTCGTACCGTGGTAGCGGTGTTCCGGGCCCAAATTTCGGCTCGGGACACGTTGATCTCATCTCAGAGATGAAATCTAGCTTCAGACCCGTACGGACGACCTTCCAAGAACTCCAGGTCCCAATATCTTCTCTCAGCCGACTTCTGCCAGCACCATCGCAAAGTACCACCATGACCGCTACGAACACACTATACTGCTTGCCGCCCGAGCTTTTACTTGCCGTCTGCGACTGCCTACGAGCCGCCGATTTGGCAATACTACGGAGATGTAGCCGAGCGCTGAACACATTCGTCCTCCACCACGAGGCGCGGCTGGCACATCGCATCGAGAGACAGCATCGCGGCCGATTGAGCGCATTCTCGCTTGCCTCTCTGGGTATACAGGGCACCGACATCCTTTCTGCTCTAATCTGCTGGAACCACATGTTCCCAGTGAATCAGCAGCCTTCGAACCCTGCCAGCGTGGAAGCATTTTCGACTCACTTCTTCAGTCAGTGCGACTCGACAGATGTTTGGTCGAATGCGACGAGAATTTCGCAATTCGCCAAATCTTGCATCATCCTCCAGCGCTACGTAGAGGGCTTCCATGAAGCCAGGAAAAGGGGCGACAAAGCAGATGCAGAGCGTCTGCAAGACAAGATTAATACATGGTATAATATACTACGACGGTTCCAGCTATTGGGACTTGCGAACGTACCTGAAGGCGAGGCGCGGAGAATCACCTTGCGCATAGAGGCAGAGCTGCCGTTCAGTCGTGGGCGATTTCACCTTCCGTTGAGTGAAAATGAGCTTGCATGCTTGGGCCTGGTTGCACGACCCGACGAGACACTCTTGGCCTTGGGGTATGGCATGACAACTCCAGCCGCTGTGGAACTGTTGTTGTCGCTCCGACAAAAGGGCGGTCTAAGCCGGGGTACGAGACCACTGGCGAAGGCACATGTATGGGAGAATATTGGCTTCGCGATCAGCTAGTCGACGAACGGACTGCGAGAATTCCGAGAACCAAGCCTCCATTCTTCGGAACCTCATGAATGCGGGTCGCTCTTAAGCTATGAGGGGCCGTGTATGGCTATCTGACATCGAGACTCCAAGTAATTCGAAGGCCTGCGCAGGAGAGCCTCTTAAGGTTAGTGCGAAGGTCCCAGTTGCCTGCGATCTACCCATCTGGCGATCCGAGAGTCCCGGCACCGACAGAAGTGAGGTGGCGGCAAACTCCATTGTTCACGAGCGTTGTCGATCGGCACCGTCTATTACGGCAAGGCTGACAAAGTCGTCATAGCGCAACGTCTGTCGCCCCAGTAGTAGCTGAGGGTTCAAGCCCATTCCGCTACACGACAACAATGAAGGGCAGGGCAAGCGACACAGCGTCGATGAATCCTTTCAGTATCTGCTTCCTTGTCCCGCCTCCATTGCTGCCGGATGAGCGGACATAAAGTGCAGCGCGAGGTTCTCCATCGTCCGAACTCCAGCGGCTATGCAAACCAATGAACAACCCTCCCGTTTTCTACGTCTGCCTCCAGAGCTCCGACTACTGGTGTATGACGCTTATCTTCTCAAGCCCGAGCCAGTGTCTCATGAGTACGTTGAGCGGCCGCCAGTAAGCATTCGAAACTTGCACTTGACCTGTCGCATCATCCACAACGAGACCCAGCAAGCCCGGAAGGCCTTCATCGAAAACAACATCGTCCATTTCCGAAGCCTGCGTCGCTACGTCGAATTCGTCAACAGCCTGCCATGGCACTCTATTGCTCTCTCGTTCATCCGCAGAGTGGAGCTTGGATCTTTTAAGCGTATGGGCTTTGCCTCCAACCGGAGAGGTCCCGATGCATCTCGGCTCCAGTTCTTATCCAGACTGCCCAACTTGCAGCACCTGACACTGCGGACTAGAAGGCTGGATGACATCGTTCCGGCCAGGCGCATGGACATCATGTCTTCACCACTTTCAGCGAGATTCGACTACTACCATTCGATTTCGCAGGCGGTATTACTTGTCCTTCCTGACTTTCGCGATGGTACGGAATTGACGATCCACGGTGTGACTGGGATTGCTTTTGGGTCATGGCCGGCAGTTGACGGACGTGGAGGAAGCGTGCATGACCGTGGTCACCGAGAAGACCACTTTACAGCGACGTACAGGACCGGCGGGCACGCCGGCTGGGTGGAGGAGGCCATGACTGAGAAGAGAAGGGGCGCTCGTGGGAGGTCTTCCTAGGAATAGATACAATCAGGGTAGACCTAGACCCTGGTAGCAGTGAACATACCGCCCTTTGTATGGAGAACCATCTGCTAGATTGTGGTGCTGTTCTTCCCGGTACTATGCCACTAGCCAAGCACAACGACGAGTGCTGCTTCGCAAACGAGGCTTAATGACAGTCATCGATGCTCTGTGACATGAGAAACAACAGCATGCTGGTAGTAGTAGACATTCATGTGGTCGCCTTGCGCTATCTGTAGACCTCGCTTCTCTCGAACGTTCATTAAACGATACAGCAGCTCGAGATCGGTTCGAACCGAAGAGAGGCGCCACCGTCCTTTGTAGTCAACTCTAGGACATGAGTTGCTATGCTGTGAGAAAGGGTAAAGTAGCAAGCATGACAGTCTCAACAGATTCTTTCATTTCCATGCTTGCGTACCATACCTTTGATCGCTGTCGTACCGTACATAAGCATGCGGCAGGAACGAGAGGCGCAAGAAGAGCGACTCCAGCTACGCCCGCCCGAATAATTAGACGTTCGAGGCAAGCAGACATCCAGCCTTTCCGCTTCTTCGATCTGCCAGCGGAACTTCGTGTGCAAATCTACGACTACTACCTGCTGAGGCAAGAGGTGACTATACCAGCACTCAGCCAGCGGCCTTCGTCATACATCCGATGCCTCTGGCTGACCTGCCGGACAATCTACAATGAGATTGGCAATGCCCGTGAGATCTCGAAGCGCTCCTACCATTTTCGTCAACGCCAAGTCTTCCGTTTGCTTGTGGGGTCCACATCTCTTGTCCTCTCCAGACTCTTTGTTTACAGCAACATACACACACGTAACATCGGTCAACAATAAAGCCTACCGATACTATCAGTGAGTCTTCCGATCTAATTTGAAATTTTGCCCAAGACTGACCTCGAAGCTAGCAATACCAGACACCTTATCAAGACTACGTACCGCACACCAGCCAACATGGCGACCGCGCAAGAGACGCTCGACCTGGTCACCGCCATTACTGGCAACATCGTGAGTTAACGCTTGGGTACAAAAGATGCAGCATGAAGGCAGGCAGTCTCTGATACACAGACTCTTTAATGTAGACCCTTCCAACCGCTCCAGGCCATCCGCTCGCTACACACCCGAAGGTCGACGACGCGAACAAAGCTATGGCGAAGACGTGGAAAGCCCTGGAGGATGCCAATGCTCAGCAGCAGGCGGATGTCGTCAAGAAGGTCGGGGTCAAGATCTTCGGGGAGAAGAAGTTTGGGGAGGCGTTGATGGATGTTGTGGGTCGTGCTTAATGGCAACCAGATGGGAGGACGCTTATCCGATGGCTTTGAGTGCAGGAATCTCAGGAGCTTTGGTGCCGCGTCTTTCGCTAATGCGTGGACTGTAACGTAGATTACGGTCACACAGCCACCATACCAGGATGCAGTATTGTCCAATGCGCTCAAACTCGTTAGTGAATCGTGGACTGCAGGTGGCAAGTGAGTGGCGTCCCTTGTTCATTACGGGAGCAAGGAGCTGGACAGCCACGTATCGATGTACCGGGTCGGCGGGCTGGGCGGAAGAGACCTTTTGGATGGGTGGGCCAGGGAGGTAACACCCATAGAGGGCGGCGGGGTGATCGAGAAACGGAAAGCCGTGGAGCCTCGAGCGCATGTGTCTCCATAAGTCTCAGACCTGTGCGATGATATTCTGTACCAGCGTGCGGTTACATTGCCACCATACCAGGGTGCCAGTACTGCCCAATGCGATCGACTTCCTTGATGAACCGTGGACTAGTGATGGCAAGCGAGCTACGTTCCTTCTTTGCTCGCGGGTCGTGATCGTCTGGCACGTAGAAAGGGTTACGCAGGAGGCGAATGTAAGCTGTCTGTAGCGCTTGGAAAGCCTGCAATCTCCATTAGCGCTGTCATGGCATGCGTAGTCGATATTTGCATACCGGCGCCAGATCACTGTTCCTCAGCCCGAGAATAGCGATCTTTCCAGCCTCCGGTGTAGGCGCGGTCCTGCCTTCCATGTCCACAATGATGACCAGCTTGACGCCGGTATTGGTGAGCCAACCGTATACGGCTAGTCGCTCGTCCAGAGCATGAAGCAGGCCGAAGTCGTGGCCTACTGTCTTGGACGGCATGCGGGCTTCGAAGATGTCCAGGCATGAGTTGAGCATCATCTGGTATTTGAGGTTGTCGCGCTGTTCATCGTAGCCTTGGCCGGTGGCTGGGAAGAGAGCGATGTGCAAAGGGTTGTCCTACGAACTGTCAGGCACACCATTCCAATTGTTGGAAAAGATGTAAGCATACATGTCTGCCAATAATGCCTATGGCGGCGATGGATGGGCTTCTGGCTTCCATTGCGGTGAGAATGGTGGTGGCTTTTCAGGCCTCTTGTGCAGCAATTTGATCCCGTATCACGTCCCTCACCATCGACCACCAGTTTCTCATCAAACCTGGATCTTAGCATCCACGAAGCCTCCCGTTTTTGTATCCTTAGTCGTCAATGTGATGGCCTTGTGGTGTTGATGTTGCTGCCGCTTAGGCTTCGGCCGCACGGCTTCCCGATTCTGTAGGTCGGTAGCCAATCAGCGACGACTCGATGTCTCCTCGTCATTGGATTTGGCCGCCACACCACATCTTCACCTGAAAGATCATTGCGATTCTCTACCTCCTCCTCTCCACTCACTACCTATCCACAACAGTTGCAGTCATGTTCTCTACGACGCGACAAGCAACAGCGCTGGCGCTGCGCGGTACGCCACATTCACAACGAACACTCGCACGCGAACAGGATCACTAACACTTGTGCAGCCAAGCCAATGACCGCCCTCCAACCCTTCCGAGTCGCCAATGCCGCCTTCATATCCTCCTCCTCCGCAAAGCCCGCACAGCCAGCAATGCAAAGACCCGGTATAGTAAAGGGCAACCCGGGCACACCCCCACCCATGAAGAGCAAGATGCCGGATCAGGTACCACTACCGAGCCAGGAGGGAACGAAGGGTGTTATGCAATACGCACTGTAGGTGGCAATCTAGCAGACAGTGCTATCAGAACACCTGAACTGACAATGCGGCCAGAACAACCCTCGACTCCGTCGCAAACTGGGCCCGCCAAGGCTCCCTCTGGCCTATGACCTTCGGTCTCGCCTGCTGCGCTATCGAGATGATGCATCTTTCCACTCCCCGCTACGACCAAGATCGCATGGGCATCATTTTCCGTGCCTCTCCTCGCCAGTCCGATGTCATGATTGTAGCTGGTACCCTCACGAACAAGATGGCACCGGCTCTTCGGCAAGTATACGACCAGATGCCCGACCCGAGATGGGTGATCTCTATGGGCTCATGTGCAAACGGAGGAGGGTACTACCACTACAGCTACTCGGTCACGAGGGGTTGTGACAGGATTGTGCCAGTGGACATCTATGTGCCGGGCTGCCCGCCAACGGCTGAGGCGCTGATGTTTGGCATCTTCCAGTTGCAGAAGAAGATGAGGCATACTAAGATCACAAGGATGTGGTACAGGAAGTAGATGCGATGAGAAAGTGTGCATTTGTATCCATGCATAGCGGCGTTGAGGAGATGGATCGACTGGGAAAGCGTCTACTTGTGTACATACTTCTACAACCATTGCATGCAAAGTCCGAACTTTTCTGCTGTATCCCACCCTATGTCTGAAGGCCCAGAAACCTCATGATTACGCCCGGAAGAGAACTGCTTTGATGGGTGCACGGACCCTCGTGCTTTCGGAGTCTTCCGCGCATTCATCAAAAGCTTGCTCTCCGCTTTCTCCTCTTCAACGTTACATCTGCATCTTGACTGCAGCGTGCCTGGCAGACGATCACCCATCGCGGCTAGAGCATGCCGGATATGCCAATGGTTATGCACCCATTGTGGAGCAGCATCAACACGAGGAGGGGTCGGTGCACCGTTGTATCGATGCCTTGGAGCAGGTAGCTATGTGGACACTTTTTTGACTTCACAGTCTCCCTCTCGTCTCGTCTGCTTTCTTACCAGACTGCTAAAATGCTGTGCAACCGGCTCGCGAGCCTGTTGACTTTCGTTACTGCTACGCTTGTCCTCGGCCAGAGCGGCGCCAACATCCTGTCGTTCGTTGAACCTCTCATTGGGACCGTGAATGGCGGCCATGTCTTTCCTGGAGCGACGCTGCCGTTTGGCATGGCGAAGGCGGTAGCAGACGTCAATGGCGAGGACCAAGGCGGCTTTGCTTCGGACGGGTCGAACATTACTGGTTTCAGCCATATGCACGACAGTGGCACTGGCGGCGTGAGTCTGCTCTCTTACGGTATCCCCTTTGGCCAACGTGCCACCTGCTTGATGAGAAAGAATGAATTACAACTTTTTGAACACCCGTGAGATACGTTACATGGTTTGCCTGACAAAATACTCTCCTTGACAATGGCACGCAGCTGCAGTAGGCTCGATGCTCTTGCTAACATGGCAAATCAAGTCACCAAGCCTAGGCAACTTCCCAATCTTCCCCCAAGCCGGCTGCCTCGACGACATCCTCGACAACTGCATCTTTCCGAAGACAACTCGCGCAACTCCTCGCATCAATGGTACTGCCGAGGCACATCCAGGGTACTTCGCGGTTGAACTCGCGACAAACATCCGCGCTGAGATGACTGTCACGAACCATACGGCCTTGTATCGCTTCACGTTCCCGGAGACACCGATCGAGGAGAATGCGCCGCTGAGTCCGCTGATACTGGCTGATCTGTCCGACTTGCCGCAGTCTAGGATCAACGGATCGATCTGTGTGGACAACAGCACTGGACGTATCACTGGGAGTGGGACCTTCAGTCCGTCGTTTGGTATTGGTTCTTACACTCTTCACTTCTGCGCCGACTTCTCGGGAGCAGCTGTCCGCGACACGGGCGTCTTCATGAACGACCGAGCAGGCAGCGAGCCGAAGAACCTCAGCGTGGTGCAAGACGGCGTTAATGTCTCGCCTGAGATCCTGCCTGCTGGCGCTTGGACACGATTTCATGCTCCCAGTAACAGCAGCAATCAAATTCTCGCGCGTGTCGGGCTGAGCTTCATCGGTGTAGACAAGGCCTGCTCAAACGCAGAAACCGAAATCCCGGACTTCGACTTCGACGCCGTCCACGAAGCTGCGAAGCAAGCTTGGGTAGATACACTGGGCGTTATTGAGATTACTCCCGGCGCCGGCGTCAACTCCAGCTTACAGACCGTTTTCTGGAGTGGTGTATACCGCGCCAGTATATCCCCCCAGGACTACACTGGCGAGAACCCCCTCTGGAACAGCACCGAGCCGTACTACGACTCATATTACTGCATTTGGGACTCATTTCGAAGCATACATACCCTCATCACGATCTTGGACCCTGTCTCGCAGATTCGCATGATGCGTAGCTTGATCGATATCTACCGCCATGAAGGTTGGCTGCCTGATTGCAGGATGTCGCTTTGCAAGGGTTTCACGCAGGGAGGCTCGAATGCGGATATCTTGCTCGCTGATACTTACCTCAAGATTAAGAGTATTGCCGATGGCATCGACTGGACGACTGCGTATGAAGCCGTGCGGACTGATGCTGAAAATGAACCGAAGAATTGGGCTGTTGAAGGCCGTGGTGGCTTGCATAGCTGGAAGAATCTGCATTACGTGCCAACGGACGACTATGACCCGTATGGTGTTGGACCGTTTACGAGGAGCATCAGCCGGACTGTGGAGTATGCTTATGATGACTTCTGCATTGCTGAGCTGGCGCAGGGGCTGGGTAACATGGCTGATGCGCAGAAGTACTACGAGCGAGCTGAGTACTGGCGGTGAGTCGTCTCTGACTGTGCACACTTACAAGTCACACACTAACGCCGTATACAGCAACATGTACAATCCCGACCAAAACAGCACCATCAACGGCACAGACACAGGCTTCACCGGCTTCCTGCAGCCCAAGTTCTTGAATGGCACCTGGGGCTTCCAAGACCCAATCTTCTGCTCTCCGCTCATGAACTTCACATCCTGCTACCTGAATCCAGACGGCCACGAGACGTACGAAGGTTCCGCATGGCTCTACACTTTCTTCGTACCGCAAGACATGGCAGCCTTGATCGCCACCCTCGGTGGGCCAAACGAGTTTGTCAGAAGACTGGACTACCTACACGAGAGCGGTCTCTTGTATATTGGGGATGAGCAAGGCTTCCTACCCGTCTTTCAATACCACTACGCCGGTCGTCCAGCGAAAAGCGCCCAGCGAGCACACGCCTACATCCCTAGCCAGTTCAATACTACGACTGTCGGTATACCCGGGAACGACGACTCAGGCGCCATGGGGTCGTTCGTTGCGCTAGCTATGCTCGGGCTATTCCCTAATCCAGGACAGGACGTCTATTTTATCACGCCGCCGTTCTTCGAGGAGTGGAGTATCACAAACAAGGTGACTGGCAAGGTCGCGACGGTGCGGAATGTCAATTTCGATGCGAGCTATGAAAACATATATATCCAGAGTGCGACGCTCGATGGGGAGGCGTACACGAAGAATTGGATATCGCATGCTTTCTTCTTGGAGGGTGGGGTGTTGGAGCTGACGTTGGGGAAGCATGAGAGTGCTTGGGGTACGAGGGAGGAGGACTTGCCGCCGAGCATGAGCACTAACGGCCATAATGTCACCGTGTACTATAGGTGGTAGTGAACGGCATTTGCAGGTTGCATAGCTCATAACATCAATACAACAGAGCTATGCGACGACAGTCAATACGATCTAAAGCAAGTACCCGGTAGCAGACTTAACATCAAAGCCAGAGCCTCTCCAAGCCCCTTTGCCAGCCAAACCCAGCAGAGCAGTAACGATGGGGTGGCAGGTAAGTGGCGATATATTAGAGTAGATAGGTGGACGGCAGGTAGGGTCATAGCCAGCTAACAAGGCTGGAGATGTGCAGCAAACACACGATAGGGGTATGCGGCAGCATATCGCTTTGCGGTTTGGGACGGCGGTCTCTTCTTCAAGAGCTTGCTGGAGCAAGAGCATGATGAAAAGGTATAAGCGTCAGCTGGAGGCAGTGCAATACCAGCGACGCGGAAGAGAGGCGGTAGGTAAGAGTAGGTAGGTAGGGGGCAGGTAAGAAGGGGGAGGAGGGAAGTAAGAGGCGGCAGGTCAAGACGGGGTGGCGGCAGGTTAAGAGGCGGTAGGTAAGGTAAGGTCGGAAAGGTAGAGAGGGAGGGGAAGGGAGGGGAAGTGTGAAGAGGCGGCAGGTTAAGAAGAGGCGGCAGCAGGTTAAGACGGGACGGAGGCGGCAGGTAGAGAGGCGGCAGGTTAAAATGAGGGCGGGTAGGTAGGGGAAGGGAGGGGAAGGGGAAAGGATGAAGAAAGAAAAAGCGAATTCATGGGGGAGGGCAGGCTTATATATTCGAGGAACTCGCACGCCAAGCGCCTGAATCAGTAGGACGTTTAACGTTACGTGGTACAGATCTAGCGAGTCCCTCCGCGCGGATGTCCCAAAGTCTGGTCGGTATGCCGCTTTTATACTCGGCTGTCCCAGGGCCACGGATCGTGGCCAGCTTCTCCCGTGAGTGCCCGAGACACTGAGCACGTAGGATACGCATACTGAGGGCAACCAAACAAGACAGAACAATCACCTGACAGGTGCGGATGAAGGCCAAGAGCCAGCCTGAATGTGGCCTGAAGGTAGTATGTACCTCATGATCGAGTTGCAGCAGGATCCCTAACGACCTGCACACCCCCCAAAACAGTATCAACATACGCCTCCGCATCCCTCCCGATTCTCGTGACATCTATCCTTCTCAAAGCATTCCGCTGCGCCTCAAGGACCTCCGGCTGCTCAAATACATCTGCCGTGACTTCCTTGTCCTTGATCCAGTAGTCGTTGACCCTACCTCTCATTGCATCATCCCTGTAGATCCCGTTCTTCACGAGACTCAATCCACGTGCCTTTCCTAGCACACTCTCCAGAAGCTTAGCGTGATCCAGTATGCGTTCGCCAGCTGGTGGAGGAGAAAGGAAAGCACGGCCAGTGGCTTGCAGCCAGATGACCCAGCCAAGTACTCCGTCGACTGCGGCGATGGCGAGGCCGCGCCAGACTTGTAGCTTCCAGTGTACGAAGTCGATCTCACTCAACCTAGTACTACGGAGATTGTGTGCGTCGTCGTACGTGGCTACGAACCAGATCTCTGCGGCAGTGAGCACGATTCCGGAGATAGACGCTACGGTCCGCCAGCGTGCGCCTTCTTTGCCACTCAACAAGCCTGAAGTGGCTATCCCGAGAGCAAAAAGGTGCAGGAGGTGCGGCGTCAGAATCGAGGGAAGGGCGTAGAAGAAGTAGGTCCGGCTTGCGTCAATGTCACCGGGACTAGCGAAGGGACAGCTGGTTAGGACTTGGGGACCGTACCGGATGTAAAGGAGGCGTGCGTCTAGGCCACCATCTTCCAACACTCCTCGTAGTCTCTCATCCTCAGGAGTGGTTGGTCGGAGCGCGGCTAGGCGGGTGAGTAGAACGCCTGCAGGAGTTGGGAGGCGGGACTGGGTTTGCCGGAAGATGTTTGGTGCTGCGAAAAGTGGTAGGGTTGAGCAGAAGGCTAGGAGGCCGGCGATGAACAATACGGTCAATGCATATGAAGTCGCCTGCGGCAAGGGCCGTATCTGGGCTGCTGGTCGGTTGCGTATTGATCGGTATGTGGCCAGGACTCGAGGCAATAACAAAGGTCCGAAGAAGAACAGGAGAGACTGGATCCTGTATGGCTATTAGCAACGGTACTGATAAGGAGCAATAGTAGTACATACGTCTGCCAAGATACCATCTTGCTGACTGCACTGCCTTGATGTTCATGAAAAGTGCTCGGTTTCGAGAAGACAGTCGTTCAGAAGAGGTTGAGGATGTCAGCCATTGATTGGGTACCGATGAAGCGGACGCTAGTGGGAGACCGGAGAGGGCGACGGTAGCGGCCCAAAAGGGAAAGGAGTGTTTTTCGAGGAAGTGAAATTGGACTGTTGCTCGTGCGCGTGGTAGTGGGCATTAGGCAGATAACATCTTGACAGAGACCTCTACGATCAGAGGCGCAATGCCATCTCGAGCAGCTTTCATGTGAATGCTATCCAAGAGATCACTCAATGCTCAATGATAGAAGGTCCGTGCTGAACCTCGAAAGTGTGACGTAGAGACGTTTGTGCCAAGCCATATGTACATGTATGCGACAGCATCTCCGACTTCATCCAGCGCGCCCAAATGCTCTCCTCACGGCATGATCGCGAAGCCATGCCTGTCGCAGCGGACAGCGCAATCATGCCTGCGACAGCGAAGCCTGCTCCAGGCTGCCTCGAGGCGGCATTTCCACCCTTCCCACTCCCGCAGCGATGATGGCATGCCCAACTACTACGATGCGCTACAGCTACCGACGAGTGCTACGCCTGGAGAGATCAAGAAACAGTTCTACAAGCTCTCCAAAGCCTATCATCCGGATCTCCACCCCGACGATCCAGACGCTGCGCAACGCTTCGTGAAGATCTCCGAAGCACACGCGACCCTCGGATCAGCAGAGAAGAAAGCACGCTACGATCGTGACTTTCTACGTGCCCAGCCTTCAGCCGGCCCAGGTCAGCCCAGTGGCAGCTACTCCTCCCACTCCTCACCGGCAGGCGGACGAGCCCCGAGTGGATTGAGCAGACGACGAGGAACTTTCCGCGGTCCACCGCCCTCATTCTATCGCAGCGGAGGCTGGGGCCAGCATAGCGAGAAGAGAAGCGAGCACGCGAGTCAAGCGAGCCATTCGCATGAAGCGCAGGGCGAGTCGCAGTCTGGTCCTACAGGTCCAGCAGGCACAGGACCCGGAGGCTTTACATCAGGCTTCGACAATGATGTCAGGCACTTTGATCAGCAAGGACATTACAAGACGCACAGCGAGATTGAACGCACACGGCATAACGCGAGGCGGAGAAGGACTGGCAATGTCGAAGATTTGGACTACAGTGGTGGTAGTAGTATGCTGTTTAACTTCTTCATGATGAGCGGAGTGTTGTGTATCATCTTCGGTATCTCTGGGACATTGCTAGGATTTGGTGCGGGCGAGAGGAGGGAGAAGAAGAGGCAGAAGGATGAGGGGAATGGATGAGAGCAAGTCACGCTCGTCAGACCGCTCTCAAGCATACACGAAGCAAAGAGACCCCCTTCCGAGTCGCGATAGCTTGCGGATTAGCCATCATGCAGGTCCGCAGCAGACACTCCCATGGACCCGCTTTACCCATGGCAACACCTGGGGCGCGTACAATACAACTGAGCCCGAACACGTAGGCTGTAGCGGCCAGCCCCCTGCTGCCACATCTTGCAGCGCTTGCTCGAGGACAACACTGTCCCGAACTGGATCCCGGATATTGAGGAAGAGATCTCACAACGGCAACCTCACCAAGTCTTGGAAAGTCCTAGGTACATATACGACGATACGAAAGCTCAGCACAGAGCGCGTTCGAGTTCCAGCGACATTGTCAGGCACGTGCGCCGCCAACACCAGCAGAACAGTCCCTCCTCCTGTCAGTCCATAGAGCTCGTATCGATACATCGGCCATTACAGAGCCATCCAAGAGCACAAAGATCTACACGCAGACCCGACAAGCAGCATGTGTATGCTATTCAGAATATGGATGGTCCAAACTTCTCAAGCGACATTGTGCACCTCACCCATGTGCTTCCGCATCTCATCTCCGCTCTCGAAGCCGTACTTGCCTCGTCGATGGCAAACGGCATATTGACAGTCCACGAGTCCCGTTTCCGTGCGTTTAGGTATCGCAACCTTGTGCACCTCCCGCAAATGCTGGACCATCTTATCCTTCCTAGAGAATCCCTCCTGACCCACCCTGTGGCAACCCGGGTAAGAGCAATTTATGCGTTCGAGTGTTTCCGGTTTGTGGATTGCTTGGGTATGCCGCTGAAGATCAACGTGACGTGCGAAGCCTTGAGATGTGCACGAAGGGTAGACGCAATGGTATAGTCTGTTGACCTGTCAGACCCATCAAGATGTCTCGATCGAACAATAAGCTGCAACATGCCCTCTTGATGGCGTTGGCTGTTGTGATGACGTTGACTGTCCAGGTTGCGGGGATTGGTTGTTTGGATATTGCCGTTGGTAGAGGTAGGATGGCTGGTATGAGGCCATTGTATAAGTTCGAGACCCCGCGCACCTAGCGATAAAATACCCGATTCTCAGACTCCAGCGGCCTTTGCAACGGCATAGACTCTGACTCATAGCGTGGAGCAAGTGAGCTTACATGGAGAGCTGAGAGCTCTGCGTCGCAACTGATAGCTTCCGGTCCGGACCTATGTGAGGACGCGGGGCTACGAGGCTGTGATGATACGGACCTTCGCCTGCGAGGGCAGGGTGTAGGCTCTCGCTCGCTGTCTGGCTGGCAGATGCTTCAACCTGGGCAGCTACAAATCCAGGCTGGCCAATCTAGTGTCGTATCTTCGAAAACTTGATGTATGCCGGCGTTCCATGTGAGAGCCATGCGTCCTCGTGACTTGCCCACCCGGCTCCAGCCACCGAGGTCGAGTACGTCTCGCCTATTGGTCTTTTTGTGGCGGGCATGGTCTCGGGATGCAATGGAGTCAGAAAACATTCACGTGCTTTTTCTGCCATTAATTGATATGTAAGTGGAGAAAAGACGTTTCCGAGCCCACATTCGCAGCAGACAAAGAGGTTTGGCCCACAGGAGCGTGGCCGGCGGTTGAAGCCTTTCGCTTTCGTTCATTGGTTCTAGTGCATGACTACGGTCAAGAAAGTCTGTCTGGAAACGATCTGATGCAATCTCGCGGCTGTCAAGTAGATCATAAGAGAGCCAAGGGCTCTTAGAGCAATGCTGTTGAAGTCATCTAACTCGTTTCGGGGTATCACATACATATGCACATCCAGTCATCAACCCATCCATCAAACACAACTAAGCACCAAACTGCCGCTCAACTTCCTCCAACCTCCTCCTTCTCGCTTCTTCAGCCTCACTCTCCATCTCCTCCCTCCTAAGCGCTCCTTCGCCTACACTCTTCGCTCCTTTCTTCCTCTGCCGCTCCTCGTAATCTGCCCTTCGGTCAAGGATGCGCTGCACAATTTGCGCAGCATTGACATCCTGGAAGCCATGTTCAGGACTCTGCTGAAAGATCCCCAAATCCTTGGCGTCCGCGTACGGGTCAGTAGAATTTGTAGGGGGCATGAACGCTGTTGGGCCGTGGTAGACCGCGTCTGGCACCTTCTTGTCCAGGGCAGAGATGGCAGGGAGAGAGCTAAGGTAGGATTGTGTGGGCGTGTAAGGAGCGCCAAAGACCACAGCGTGGATGTATCGACATTGCACTACGCAGAGGCCGCGCTCGAAGATGTTCATTATGGGATAGTTGATGCCTTTGTAGTAGTTTATTACTTCGTCGTCGTGGATTCCGGCGACGACGTAGGTGGGTGGGTAGTCTTCGCCATGATCGGCTAGGCGTTCTGAGCGAGCTTCTTCGGTATTCCACCCTCGTTGCTCGCCGATCTCTTGTTCAAGGGAGGTGACTGTTTGGAGGAAAGCGATGTGGCCAGAGGAGAAGAGGTCGAAACCGCCATCCACGTATACTACTCGCTGGCCGGGTCTAGGCGACAGACCGGAGACTAAAGGCGTGAAAGTACCTTTACCAGTATCGCCCCTAGCAACACTACTTCGTCTCCGCTCCTGGCTGCGATGCTTCGCCTTGAAGCTCTGTACATGCACATACGGATCCCTGCCATTAAACGCAGCAGCATACTCCCTGATCCTCTTCTCCATCTCCTTGCCCCTCTCCACCCTCTCACCTTCCCCACCAGCTCCCTCCTTCCCTTCAATCATATCCGTCAAACTCTTAATAAAATGCTCCTTACTACACATCAACATCCTCCCTACCAAATCCGTTGTCGATATCCCGGGAGTCCTCGGCACAATCTTCATCCTCCCCGCCTTCTTCACAAACCGGTAGCAATCCTCTCCACTAGCATCACTAGTAATATCATCCCCGTGCGTCACGTACTTGCATCCATAATGGCTTATCCACGGTAGACTCGTGACGTACGGCGCATGAGGGACACATTTCGTACTGAAGCGACATGCCTGGACCGCAGCGACTCTTTCAGCGAGATTCATGACTGTAGGGCCTTTGTTGGCGCGGATGTCTTCGTCGCTGTGCAGGCCGACGACGAGCTCGGAGCCGAGACGGCGGGACTGGAGCATGACTCCTGCATGGCCGTGGTGGAAGAAGTCGAAGCAGCCGTCGATCCAGAGGCGGTCTTCTGCTATGGGCACATCTTCTTGCGGGTCGACTGGCCAGGAGCCGGACTCGGGGACGATGCAGCCGACTTCTGGGTCGGTGGTGGGAGGCATTGTGCAGGTGTATCTATAATATATATGGATGAGAAGCTCAAGTCTGTGTCATTGCTGTATTTCGAAGACAGGCCAAGTCATGAGATGTACGAGCGGCCTTTTGTGTACTCGACACCGTTGCGTTTGGATGGAACATGTTCGCAGTTTCCATTGGTAGCGAACCTGTGGATCGTTGCACGTGGTGAGGGGTCTATGTCCGTGGGGCAGGCACGCACGACGTCACTTGGCAGAAATTCAAGGCAGTCGCCGACTCACCATCAACACATCTCCTTCGCGACAATAACCATATCGACCACCAAAGGTCGCGACGATGGTCTCCGTCCTGCTGATAGTCTTCGTACTGCAGCTGGCGATCCACTTACTGAACAACCTGGGCGCGCAGGCCGTCAACGAGCTGGTACGCTTCCACTTCTTACCCAAAAAGGCAGTCACAGCTAACATTCATCCCAGCTATGGACCCTCTACACCAAGCTCCCAACGCCGCAGTCAAAAGATGCCGAGTCCAGCGCGAAGCTACGCAAAGAAGTCGTACGCCTCAACCGAGAAATGACAGCAACCTCCGCCCAAGACAACTTCGCCAAGTGGGCGCGCCTAAGAAGAGAGCACGATAAAGCCAAGGACAAGTATGAGAAACAATGTATGTCCATACCACATCTGATTAACCACATAGCATAACCTTAGATACTCACGATGGTTATACAGCCGGCGACCTCCGCTCCTTCCGCTCAACCTTCGACAAAATAATCTCCGCCCTCCGCTGGCTCGGCACCCAAGGCCTCTCCACCCTCTGCAACTTCTACTTCTCCAAACAACCCATGTTCTACCTCCCCACCGGGTGGGTGCCCTACCCCGCTGAATGGATCCTCTCCTTCCCTCGCGCTCCGTTAGGAAGCATATCGATAAACATCTGGGGCATAGCGTGCGCGAGCGTGATAGCTATGGTTTCTGAGGCGATAAGAGCGAGTCTGACGTTGAAGGAGGGCAAGGTGATAGAGGGGAGTAATAAAGGGGAGAAAGTGAAGATGGAGGCTATGCCTGCGGGTGGTGGAGGGGAGAAGAAGGAGTTATAGAGATTGAATAGAAGGGTACATAATGACGCGTCTCTTTCGACTTCCTTGTCCTCTACGCTGGCTACATGATTCCTTCAGCTCCCGCAAAGCATGTTAGATGTCAGGGTCATGCAACCACCGTACCACGATGCTGCCTCCCAGCCGCAAAAAGATGCCTTGAACCCAAAACAGTAGCACGTACAGAAACGATGAGAACAGAGATTGCCAGACCGCTTGAATGCGGTCTGTTAGGGTAGGTCTAAATTATAGAGTATCTCTGAATCTTCTACTATCCAATACATGTTCACGGCAAAAC
This sequence comes from Neocatenulostroma microsporum, assembly GCA_022814695.1. NCBI lineage: Eukaryota > Fungi > Ascomycota > Dothideomycetes > Mycosphaerellales > Teratosphaeriaceae > Neocatenulostroma > Neocatenulostroma microsporum. The sequence continues at coordinate 17,109 of JAKLLW010000383.1, forward strand.
TTCGGCACTGGCGCGTGAACGCGAGTTTCATCGGTCTCCGAGCTGGTCTACACGGATTGGTTAATGGCGGAGATCTCGGTATCCTAAGGTATGCCTCGTTGCGCCACACATCATATGCGAAGACGTCGACAGCCGGACTCGGACTACCGAAGAAAGCATTACATGCACAGTATACAAACAATCTGCCTACCTGCCTTATGCTGTATCGCTAAAGCTTCGGCAGATGAAACTGAGAAGCGTCCTGTCTATCTTATCATCTTGCCATCTCTCCTCTTCTCCACTCCCGCTCCTACTCCGGCACCCACTCCTGCTGTCTCTTCTTGTCGTACTTCCGTTTAACCCTCGAAGGTGAGCGAGGTACCGATCTTGTGGCCAGCCTCGTTGAGCTTTTGGGTGTCGAGGGAGAGGCCGAGGCCGATGGTGGTGCCGGCGTTGAGCTTGGTGCTGTAGGCGAGGGCGGCGATACCGCGGTCGTTGACCTTGGCCTAGCGCGGGAGTCAGTCATCACTCGTCAAAGCTCCAAAATCTTCTTGGACGTACCTTGGCGAAGCTGAGCGGGTCAAGCTTGTACTTCGACGCAAGCTCCAGACCGCTGGCCTTCTGCGCCTGGACGTCGTACCCAGCCTTCGCGCCAACCTCTACAGAGCTGTTGACCTTCTGGTAGTAGGACGCAGCAATGATGCTCAGGTTCTGCATGCCGTTGAGCGAAGCAGTGTACGTAGGGGTCTGGTAGGCAAGGCCGAGACCGTAGCGGGTGATTGCCGCCTTCTGGACATCGTATGCGGCCTCACCACCGACGAGGAAACCCTCGTGGCCGGCAACCACATCCACGACAGCGTCAATGTTGCCGTTCGCTTGCGCGTAGTTGATGAAAGCACGGGAGTGCACATTCGGGTTCTTGAACGCAAGGTTGATCTTCTGCGCTGCGGAGTTGCCCTTGCTTGGGTTCCACAGGTTCTGGAGGTCGATCTTGGCGCCTGGCGCGACGACGTCGGCGAGCTCGACCTTGCTGTCAAGGAGGGAGGAGGTAGTCCAGGACTGAGTGATGGTCACACCTGTCGCATGGCGAAATGTCAATCCTATTCTGTCATAATTGCCTTTGCCGTCGGGGATTCCGAAGATGTATAAGAATATGTCTGTTCGCAAGGGTGATGGGAGGCGGGTGGTGAGTTGCATGAGTTGGACGAAGCGCTTGGGGGTGGGAGAAGGAGAACGGGACTTCGTACCGTGAGGCTTGAGAGTGTGCTTGCCCTCGATCTGGAGATGTTGTTAGTGCTTGTTCCTTTCCTCATCAATTCTATAGTACGTGGACTTACGGAGCCGCTGGTCACGCCGTCAAAGCCCTGCTTGCCCTTGACCGTGACGTTGGTACCGTTCGGGGCCTTGAGCTTCACGTCGAGGGTTGCTGTCCAACGGTGTTAGCTTCCCGTACCCTCTCCTCACGCGATCAAGCCCATCAAGCATACCTTGGCTGGTGTGGTAGAAGTCCTTGTTGATGAGCTACACCCGCCGTGTCAGTGCCTCTCTTCCTGTTCCCATCGCGCTCTTGTCGCAAGACGTACGTCGTTGGCGGCCTTGCCCAGGTCGCTGAAAGCCGGGACTGGCATGGCGAATGCGCGGGTCACATCCTGTGCCAATTTCTCAGTTGAGCCCTATATATGAAAGGTAAAGAATTAGCAGGTTTCCCAAGTCTCGGAAGAACTTTGTTGTCGCATACGAATGGCTTCGCGATGTCGGATGAAAGAGGCGACGACATTGTGTCTGTGTGGTGTGTATGGAAGAGACGGAGGTGAATTCGTCTAGTTGATCAAGTGAAGAGGTGGTGTACAGGTATTGATCAAAGCAACAACAACTTTGGTAAAGGAGCAGCGAGAAAACAGCAAAGGAGCTTGGACGCACGTTTCGCGAGGCGGAAGTCGGCCGGGATCTTTCGGAGCTGGGCACTTGAAACCCTCCTTCACGGTGTAGCATCGTGCTCATCGCCATCTTATGCCTTTTGTCTGATCCGCTGACATGTGGGTGTATGAGGGTTGAACTCCCTGGTGGAAGGAAATGCATGCGATGGAGACAAACAGAGACGCGCAGATCGCTCGCGCACATACCAAGCCGCGTTTCACCAAACAAAAGAAAGAACGAATGTGATCGACAGCCTCGTGCATGACTCAAATGAAGCATCCATTGTAAGGCTCTATGTTCTACAGTCAACAGCATGCGTCCCGCAGGCAACACACGCGCAAGAAGCGAAGCAAGCTCATAGCAGTCTCCAGGGCCTTGCCCAAGCTCGCAGAATGAGAATGTCATTTACTCCTTCTTCGTCCCGTCCTCCTTGTACGCCGCCTCATGAACTCCAATAGCCCGTCCACTAGGATCCGTCTGCTTACTCCATGTAGGCGTCCACCTCATGACCGTGCTCGCACAGTACGGCGGGAAGTGCTCATCGAACATACACCTGTACCAGTACGCCTCCTTCGAGTCCGGGATGTCGTCGCCCCATTGCGGCTTGTCTTGGCGGATGTTGGCCATCTGCTCATCCGTGACCATCTTCTTTGCCTCGTCTTTCAGGCCATCGATCCAGCCATACCCAACACCATCGGAGAACTGCTCCTTTTGGCGCCAGAGAATGTGGTCTGGCAGGTAGGGTTTCGAGCCAGGAGGAAGTGAGGAGACGTCGAAGGCCTTACGGACGATGTACTTCTCTATCCGGTCTTTGGTGATCATCTTCTCTTGTGGGTCAATGTTCATGGCTACCTCCAGGAACTCCTTGTCCAGGAACGGTACTCGTGCCTCAACGCCCCAGGCAGAAGTGGACTTGTTGGCGCGTAGGCAGTCAGCAAGATGTAGGTTCTTGACTCTCCGGACCGTCTCCTCGTGCAAGGCTGCTTTGTCAGGTGCATTGTGGAAGTAGAGATACCCTCCAAACATCTCATCGGAGCCCTCACCGGAGAGTACCATCTTGACACCCATGGCTTTGATCTTCCGGGAAAGCAGGAACATGGGTGTGCTGGCGCGGATGGTGGTCACGTCGAAAGTCTCAAGGTGGAAGATCACATCGTAGAGGGCGTCGAGGCCCTCCTGGATGGTAAAGGTGAATGAGTGATGTTTAGTGCCAAGGAACTTCGCCACTTCTTGCGCAGCTTTGGAGTCGGGTGCGCCGGGTAGGCCGATGGAGAAGCTGTTGAGTTGGGATAGGACCGGCACGTCCGTGAGGTGGTATTCTTCGTCGATACCTGCGAGGCTGTCTTCGGTTGTGTTGCCGTTGACTTCAGGTGTGCCGTTGACGTAGCGGCCGTTCGGGGTGTTGGTGCCAGATTGCATAGCGGCCATCTTCTTCTGGTACTCCTTCTGCAACCGGAGTGTCTCTCTCTGTGCTATCGAAGCTACCAGCGAGCTGTCCAATCCACCCGAAAGAAGCACACCGTATGGCACTTCAGCCATCAGCCGCTTCCTCACCGACCGCTCGAACGTCTCCCGCAAAAGCGTCAGGTCCAGCGGTGTACTCGGTGTGTTGGTCGGCTCAACAAGCCACTTCGGGTCGTAGTACCTCGTGATCTGATCCGTCTTGCTGTCATACACGTGACCAGGCGGGAAGCTCTCGATCTGGTCGCAGACTGGGTGTAGGCACTTCAGCTCACTCGCAAAGTACACCGCGCCTGGTGTACTGGACGACCGCCCAATGTAGAATGTGGTAATACCGATCGGATCCCTCGCCGCAATCAAACGATCCTGCTTCTTGTCGTGCAACACCCAAGAGAACATGCCGTCCAAGTATTTTGGTGCATCGATGCCATGCTCTTCATACAGCGGGATGATGACTTCGCAGTCGGAGTGAGTCTTGAATGGGTAGGAATGTTGTAACCGCTTGCGCAGGATCTTGTGGTTGTAGATTTCGCCGTTGACTGCGAGAGCGATGCTGCCCTCTTCGTTCAAGATCGGTTGTGCGCCAGTGTCTACGCCGACGATTGAGAGACGCTCGTGGACGAGGATGGTGCTGCTCGCTGTGTGGTTGCCGCTCCAGTCTGGTCCGCGATGCTTCACCTGCTTTCCCATGCGGATCGCAGTGGGGCGGAATGACTTGACCTGCGTCGTTCGTCAGTATAGGTGATTCACTCGAGCTATAAAATTACTCACATCTGGATGGTGATGGCAGCAGAAGATGCCGCCTATATATCTATTAGCGAAGGTCCTCGGGGGGAGACCGTAGGCTCTTGGACTCACACATGATCGCGACTGTTCTTGGGAGTCCCGTTGGTCTAGGCGTCTGTTTGGTGCTTAGGTATGTTTTTGGTTCATCGACTGAAGCTCGAGCGAGTGTACTCGACAATGCCAGTCGTAGTCACAGTCACAGTCATATCTCCAAATTCCTGCCACATCCCACTTGCTCTCCGAGGCTCGGCCATCTGAACTCCGTACGTACTCCGAAACGGACTTTTGGCCATTCGATTAGCGAACCAATGAGGGTATCGATTCGACCCGAATCCGCACCCACATTATGCACTTCTGTCTTCGTCTCTTCGTCGTTGTCGCTCTTCGATCCTCTAGAACATCTCGCAATACTGTCGTATACGCGAGATGTCGACGATACTACGATCTCCAACGTCTTAGAGACTCATCTCTCGTAGTAGTGTTCGCTTTTGTTGTTGTATAGAAAACATATACAGAATCCGGGAGAGAAAGAGTTCGTTGCGTGTGACAGAAGTGCAATTCGACGCTATTCCGGAGTACCTACGGACTGTGCTTTAGTGATTGCGGCATCTAGTACGCATCCAGTACACATCCTGTGCCGTTCCCCAGATTTTCTGGATGCTCCATACTCAGTGGCTGGACGGAGCTCAAGACATCCGTCGCATCTTATCTCCCCTTCGTCCTCGGGCTCGGGCTCGGGCTCGGGCTGGCTCACTTTTAATCGTGCCCTAAATTTCGCATAACGCTTCCTATTGTCAGCGCAGCATTTAGAACACGTCTTGCGCCGTTCCCCGGAAGCCGTGGACTTGGGATTCGTAGGCAACTTCTCGGAATAGTCAATGGCTGGACGGAGCTTAGCACATGTGCTGCATTTTATCCGGCGGGTTTCTCCTTCAGCCTCGGGCCGTGGACCGTGCTTGGCGCATCGCACTGACACAGCGGACTTGCTTCCACGTATCCAGACTTCTGCTTCCGTTTCGTCGCAGTCATGTACATCGCACACGCGTAAGGGATGCCTCTCGAGGTTCATAAAGTTTCGAGATTTCCAAGTGCCAGGGGTCAGCCGCTTGGCCTCCTCGTGGCTGTCCCGTACTAGCGTGTTGTCGAAATGATGGAAGATGCTGTAGTCAGCCTTCAAATATTGAATCAATGCCAAAGCGTGGAGCAGCTGACAATGCATGTGATCATTTGCGAAAGCGCTTCCGTTCTCGTTGCCAGCGTCGGCCTCGATTTGTCGTAGTGTCTCGGTGGACATGTTACCCTCTTCCCACAGCTGAGAAAGACGTGCAACACTATAGTGAGCCCATGCAGTTGCATAATCTGTTTCCTCGTCGAGGCGGAAGTGGCTGGCGTCGGCTATAGTTGACTCACGTGCTACGAATGTTATGTGAACGTCAAGAGATGTCCACGTCTTCTCGATCCACGACCACGAATCATTGTTCGTACTTAGACCATCCCAGCCTCGGAAGATTAGCAGTACTGAGCAAACCACCTCCGTCTGCGCCGCAAAATCGTTCGCGGCATTGAGCACTTGGATGACGTCGTGGTCGGCGGCCTTGGAGAAGACTAAAGTACCACTTGACCGTGGTTCCATAGCGTACTTGTACCAACAGCCATCTGGGTTAATTAGCCCTACCTCTACCTCATCCTCGGAAGTAATCTCCACCGGCATTGTCGAAGTAGGGTGGAAACGGAAATGGTGTGCCGTCATAAGCCTCTCGGCAGACTCCTCAAGATTTGTGTACTCTTTGATACTCTTTTTGTTCCCACTGGTCCTCGCACAGCTGATGCGTAGTGAGAATAGCTCGTCGATATCGTCTTGACGTTCTTCGTGGATAACCTGGTGTTCGAGGAGGAATGTCGTAGTATCGCTGTCTAGAGATCGACCCGGGCCTTGCCGAAGGGTATACATCAGTCTGTCATCATTGTCAGCATGGCCTACCGCATTATCAGTGGAAGCAGCGGCGAATGAAGCCTGCGTGGACTCTAGGATCTTGTCCACTCTGACTTCGAGTGGAATGTTGTTGGATGAGTCCCCAAGCTCTTCTCTGAGGGAGTCGCAAATCTCCTTTTTCGAGACCGGTCGGCCCTTGACTTTCATGAAATTTGCTATTAAGGTGCGGTCTGACAATCGGCGGACGGTTGTGCTAATGCGTTGGTGGGAAGCGACTGGGCGCCTCCGCCTCTCTTCGTCAACGGCTGCAGCAGTGGTTCCCAACACTTCCGACACCGCAAGAGCCGTCCTCCGTGTGTACGGTTTCGAAGCGGTGAAACCTGGTAGACCGCGCTTACAGCATTTATGAAGGCAGTTGATCTTGTCGTGGCACCGGCAACGGCACCTGGCGGGCTCGATCGGGTTGGGTGACAGAGGTTCCACGTGTGCTCGCGGTGGTGATGGGGATCTCATCGTCTGCGGTGGCGTGCCCGCAGGCTTCTTGAAAGTGCGGTTCCAATCCACGCTCTCTGCGGGATCGCTTGCCTGCAATTTCGCAGCATCAGAGCCTTTAGTGCCAGGTGCACTGCTAGTAGCAGGAGGCGCTTTGGTGGTGGTCGCTGAGCCTGTGGGACCATTAGCCGCATCACCTTTTGTAATCGCGTTTTGCACTGGAAGCACTGGGAACTCTTCCAGCTCCCAACTCTCATCCACATGCAGCAACCCGTACACGGCGCTAAGTGCTTCCCATCGGAGTTTTATGCGTTGCTCAAGGGGATTAAGCTGAAGCAGACCGTCAACAGTAGAGCCAGCAGCGTAACTCATTGCACAGGACCACGCAAAGAAGCCGCAATCGGAGGAGTCGGCCTGTTGCGGACTTGGGTGCGCCTCGGGTTCGCTCCAGACAACCTTGGTCCAGCCGAGTGACGGTCGCTTGGAGATCAAGTTTGCCAGTACTGGTGCCTCCTGCTTAATGACGCTCAAGGAGGAGCTCTTGAGTTGTCGTTTGCCCCTTTTGGCGCGCTGGCCGCTCACGTCGCTCATCGAGTTGTGGATTATGATGGTGCCTTGCGTCCTCTCCTCGTTGACCTGTAATAAGACGTGGACCCAATGGAGGTTAGCGATGTTGTAGAGGAGTGAAAGGGAGTTCGTCTCTGCGGGCATATCGAAGAAGGGAAACAGATTCTGCTCCTGAGTTACGCTCCGATTGTCCTCATCCATCACATATGGTAGCGTGTCGGCCACCTTACCTTCGAGTATCTCCACTGTCTTCTTGGTGCTCAGTGTGACGACGCCACCTTCTTTCTTATCCCAGTCCTCACGGGCCACCCAGCGGTGCAGCTCTAGAGGATCTGCAACGTAATGCTTCGTGCCTGCCTCTTCGGCAGTCTTACGAGCCCATGCCGCGAGGAAACCTAGCATGTTCTCTGAAGCCCATGCATCATCATCCGACTTTTGCCAGCTCTGTGGTAGGATAGTAGCGATGTCGGAAATCTTGAGGCCTGCTGTAAAGCTCGGTAGGTTATTGGGAAAGAGGATAGTGGCTCTCATAGGGTTAAGGTACTCGAAGGCGTAGTCATCTCGGTTAATCGAAGTTATGGTACTAGTCGTTAGATAGACCTGCAACAGGTTGAGGACCGGCCGTGCAAAGGGACACTGTAAGTCTCTGACCAGATGCGAGTAGTGTGCTTTTAGATCTTCGAACTCTTCGTTACCCCTTTTCGCCGTCTCTCGCTCCGTTTGGAGACTGCTCTCAGCATCGGCCATGTCCTTCAACATCTTTGCCGTCTCCGGATCGATGGCTTCGTCCTGTGGCGGGATGGCTGGCTCCGCTTGTGTGACCGTAGGAGTATCGTCTGCAAGCATGAAGCTCTCGAGTTCATGTTGCTCGGCCTCGTCCAGTTCTCTTTCCAGACTATCCATAGACGCATCCGACGCGACCGTAGAAGGCGTGTTGACGAGTTCGGGCACTTGGAGACTTACGCTGCCGTCTTCTTCGCCGTATTCGTTTTCTTCGCCTTCGTTCTCGTCCTCGTCGTCAAAGTGCAGTATAGTCCCGTCGTCTGCAGCTTTGAGTGTTGAAGTCGGCTCGTCCGGTCTTCCTACTGGCGTCGTAGTTGCCTGCTCGGTATGGATCTGTTCGAGCACAGCAGGCTTGCTATTACCGGGTACTAGCTGCTGAGCTGTGCGACTCTCGGGTGAGATCGCTTTTCGCGGTACCATGCTAGAGCTGAGGTTGCTATCCCGCTTCGTGTGATCTTGGGCTCGTGGAGGGCGAGATGACGAACGGTCCGGTGTGCTGCGCTTTCGCTTGAGAGACTGATGCTGATTGGCATCCCGCGAGGCCCGAATATCGATAGGAGGCTGTCGGTCATCTGTATGAGTACTGTACCTCTCCAAACTTGTCAATACGCGCATCACCATCGGATGCGTAGTATTCAGTATTCAACGATTACGGCTTGAATCTGAATATGAATCTGGAGTCGTTGAATTGAATGCCATAATGCGTGATTCAGTTGATGTGGCGTGTCGTCTGGTATATAGGTTTTAGTGAAGGTGTTGGTAGTGAAAGGGTTAGGGTTTGGGTAGATCTAGTAATTGTATTGGTCGCTCGGTCAATGGATAAACGAATGTTCCTTTCAGATGACGTTTCTTGTTAAGTCCGCGTAAATCCAGCCAACAGATGTATCGCGGCTTCAGCCGCGACACGCGCTTGGCAACGCGGTATACTGGCGGCGACATGGTGCAGTACCTACCCCTTTGAGCCGGTAGAAACCTTCCATTGGACCCCCTGACCTTCCGCCACCACCTCCGGAGGCTTCACCACCCCTATACTACTTTGAAGATGAATACGGTGTTGGTGAATTGATGCTGAAGCTGAAAACACCTCAGTTACTGAATTGAAGCGCATATTGACAAGTTTGTACCTCTCTCGGTGGCCGGAGTTGGCTGGCTGGCGTCTGCGGTCTGCTGCTCGGGAAGGGCTGCGACTGCGTGATCTTCGCCGGCTGTCACGGCCATAGTCGTTGGAGTCGCGACCAAGGTATGGTTTGCTGTACCCGGAGCTACGGTCGCCTGACCAATCTCTACGTCGTGGTGAGTAAGCGTCGCCGCGCCTGTTGTCGTATCTCAGATCGTAGTCACGCCTATCGTCAAAGCCCGAGCCACGGCGGTCGTACAGTCGGTCGTCGTAGCGCCGGTCGTATGATGAGTCTCTGCGTCGAGGCGAGCGCTCGTACTCGCGCCTGCTTGGCCTGTATGGCTCATTATCTCGGTACCTTTCGCCGTAGGATGGCTGTGATCTGTCGTCGTAGGCGTGACGGCGTGGTGGTAGTCCGGGCCTGGATGAAGCTGGGAAGGAGCGCCTGTCGTCTCGTCGAGGTGAGTCCCTGCGCACTTGTGACCGCTCGCTCGATCGACTCGACTGAACTAGCTGCCGGAGATAGTCAGCCTCTGCTGCAGTAGCTGGCTGAGCGGTGCCAGCCAGCAGAGCCCTAGATCGGACAAAGTCAGCCTCGACCGCAGTAACTCGTTGAGCAGTGCCAGCTAGCAGCTCGGCCCTGCGCTCCTTGCGGATACCGTTGAATTTGCTGTGGTGACCCATAGTGGGAGTGAGGATTTCAGAGTAGGTCCCTCGTCCGGAGGACTTGGGACAATTTGCACCGTAGTGACTAACACGTTGCACCGACAGTGACTGACCAGCAGGCTGTATCAGACAAGACTTCGGAGAAGTCGAGCCCTAGCAACCTGGAGCAACACCCTGTACACCTTTTTCAGATGCATACGCTGTTTAGGCGTTGAAGGGGTGCGCTGAAGAGAGAAGAAGGAGAGGAGAAGTCCATTAGGATGAAGTGTAGTTTCGGTGCACGGACCAACTTCCGCACCTGCCATTCGAAGAAGGCAGGCGCGTCCGCTGCAGCAACCGGGTTTGGCCAGAAAAGACAGAGGATTCTCACTTACCATCTCCTCTCTGTGAGGTAGATCGAATGCTGTATGTTTCGAAGACCGCATATTTCCTGAATCGGCGTGTATGGAAGCGGGCGTGTAAGCAGCATGCGATGCACCCCCAGATTGCGCGAAACGTCACCAATGGCCAGACAGATGATTCCCTCGAGACTGGAAAGCGACAGGGCGTCCGACAGTGGATCTATGGAGCGCAAAACCGCTGAGGAGTTCTCGTTCTTTTAGCCGGGAGACTGGCAGGTAGGGTCGCCAGCACGGCCTTGAAGGTTTCGTTCCGGCAAGCGCCTACTCCAGTTAGCAGCCAGATTCAATGTATGGCGAGGAGCATCTTTACCTCTCGATATCACTGCACCACTCCACCAGCTCCCCTCCTACCCAGAACGCCCGTTTCAGGCAGTAGGAGTATGGCCTGGCGGCCGGCCGGCAGGACGCGCACTTGAGCATGCTGCTACTACCGTCGCCTCGGTGCTCTCCGACATGACTGTCCTAGAGAGATCAAACGTGCATAGCAAGTCTACCAAAGGCGTATCCTATGCGAGGAAGCTCTCATTTTGCCCATCCCCCTTTTGGAGAAAACGGGCAGGGCTACTTTGGGTATAGCGCAACAGGTCTTTTCACCCTTCTCACGCTAGCTCCGAAGGGGCAACACGCTTCAGCGTATTCAGCGTACGCTTGGAATCCGCAACTCTCCGGAAACGGCCCAATCCTGCCCCAGCGCCTCAAAGGACATGATCTGAGTCTCCTATCTTCTAGGGAGTTACTACCGGTTGTGGCAAGCGTCGATATCGAAACAAGAGCTTGGAACAACTCCCATTCGCTGCAGACCCTGTGTCTCTGGCCGTGCTGAGGGATCGTTTGCCTGCCGGCGTGGTATGCTTCTATACGCCTATCCTACGCACGCCAGTATATATTCGCTCTCCATCCGTTCGCATGCGCCGTACTCTCTACAACAGGATATCTAGGCTTCTCCAACAAAGGCAAACCCGCAGGACCATTTGCCCACAGTCTGGAAACTGGGCTCGTGAGCCGCGTACTTGCAGACCGAGGAGGCTGGATGCCATAGTGACAAAGTACAAGCAGCGATAGCTCGGTGTCCATAGTACATCTTTGTGGAAGCAGTAGCTAAACAGTAGGCAGGGATCATACTCACAGATCAGATCTTTGCACTCTCGCTACACCATTGTCTACGTGGTCTATATCCTTTGGCGACAGTCGTGTGTGCAGGCACGGTCGCCAAAACGTACATAACACCCAACATCTGCATATGGGAGGTATGAGCGAGCGGCATTGTATTCCCTCGCCTACTCTTGCAGAGAACTGTTTCCTCGCTGTACAATGTCTTCCTTCCAGCACCCCATTCTTTATATATCTCTTCGACAGCGTCTACTGCGCAAGAAGTTTCGCTCGGTCGAGCTTTGCCTGGTTGGAAGTTGTCAGCATGGCTACCTTTAGGGGCCGCAGTTTTCGTCACTTACACGAGGCCAAGCTATAAAGTAGCAGCACGCAGCTCAGCAATTAGGTCTTGATCTCAATCGGATGTATACATAGACATAGCGTGGGCGTATAGGAGGGTGCTGGGCAGCGCATGAAGTGTCGTTTGCATCTCGCCCGACTTGGCACGCGAGCGACCCAATCCCTCGGGCTCTCCACCACATCCACATCTGTCACGTTATCTGACTCAGCTCTAGGTCGATCAGCATTTATGCTATGCCATCCTCCTGGACAGCGTGCCAAAGCCGCACGGTGGCTATCCCGACTGCGACTGCCCTGTTCGTCGTCACGCCAGCGTTTACTGGAGTTGTCTCTCAAGCTGGTTTCTATCCAGCCATACGGAAGGCTTGGTACCAGCAACCGGATAGCGAACAGTATAGCAAGATCGCAGAGCTATACAGATTGACCGACGGACAACACATCATACAGCCTGCCATCCTACGTCACCAGCATTGCACGAAACACCCATGCCTTGCGTAGCCCATTAGGGTTATCAGGATTCAACACAATGGTAACACTGCGTTCGCGGCTGGCTGCGTCTCGAAACATTCGATAGATTCGCCGTTCTCCCGAGAAGGCCATCATGCGTTCAGCATTAGCAGCAGCAGCTCAACGACGAGCGACCAGAGTACGCAGTACCTCGATATCGGCCGTACCGCCAGCAGAAACCTCGGACGACTATATACCTGAGCTCGCGGCGATAGCAGCGTCGATCCTATACCGCTCACCGTTACCATCGCAAGAAGGAAGGCCGGTCTATATCCTCAATGCTGCGGCATTCCCAGATGCCTTCGAGGTGGACTACGATAGTCTACTGTCCTATGTGCTTGCACGGCTGCCTGGCGAAGATGAGCTCATATCCGGGACAGAGTATGAGGTCGTCTTCTTCGCAGGTGGGCAGCCGGAGGGAGCAACGACCGAGAAGAAGCAAGGACCGGGTATGGGATGGTATCTGCAAGCCTACCATGTGCTGAGCAGAGCCACGAGAAAGAAGCTACAGAGGTTGTATATCGTACACCCGCGAACTTGGGTACGCGTGCTAGTTGGCGTGTTCGGGACGATAGTGTCACCGAAGTTCAGACGGAAGATCATACATGTCAGCACGCTCAGTCAGCTGGCGCTGCAGATGCCGATTGAGAGGCTACTCATACCACCCTCCACGTATCTGCAGGATCGCAGGTTGTCGCCGGATATCGATGTACCGTATGCGAGTGGCCGAAGGGCATTTGGGGCGAGGCACGCGTTACCGAAGAACATTGACACTGGCAAGACCAGATTGCCGAGAGTGCTAAGGGAGGCGACGAGCTTTATACTGCTCCCATCGAACATCACGATGGAAGGCCTGTTCCGAATACCGCCCCACAGCGTATTGGCCGGTGTGCTAAAAGAGGCATACGACCGCGGACAGCAGTTCATCGTGTGGAAGGAGAGGAGCGCCACGATCGTGCAGCCTGGCATTGACCAGGCGTTGCTAGATGAGGTGCGTCCGGAGGATGCTTACAGCGTGCATCTCGCGGCGTCCCTGATCAAGCAATGGTACCGAGATCTGCGAGAGCCGATTATACCGGAGTCATGCTACGCTCAGCTCCGGGAGAAGTACGGCGTTCCAGATGCTGAAGTGAGTCCTGAAGATTTGGTGGACCTTATTCTGCCTGCTTCACCGAACTCGCCATTCTCAGCTACGAGTCGTGAGATACTTACGAGGCATCTGCTACCGCTTCTGTCTGCGGTCGCAGCCCACGAACCGCAGAACAAGATGAACGCCGAGAACCTCTCGATACTCTTCTCGATGTGTTTGGTGAACGGCACCGACCAGATGGCGGATGCCAAGATGTCGTCGGTCATCAAGAAGATACTGCAGCCTGCCATCAGCATGTGGCCACAACTTCGAATCGGTCTTGGCATCGATGCTCAAACATTTGAGAAAGATCTGCAGCCGCCGGCCGACTCCAGAGACTACGAGGACCCACTTGAAGATGAAACCCATCATAGAATGTCGGAAGATGACGCAGTGGAGACGAGGGAGGGCCACCGCATTCTGATGGCGGAGAACGATGAGGATGACGAGCCGAAGCGAGCGCCTACACTACCGCCACGGAAGCCGAGATCTCGAGCTTCGTCTGCCGCAAAGCAGCTTGCAGGTTTGGTGACCGACATGAGCCCATTGAAGAGGAGACCGGCGCCTGCAGGATCAGATTCGGCTCCTGCTGTCCCTGACTTGCAGGACAAGGTCGATCAGCCTTCGCCCACAGTCATCGACTCAGCGCCTGCTGTACTCGAACCGCCAAGGTACTCTACAGTCTTCGACACCGACGGTAATAGCATCAACGTCGATTCACCGGCAAGCTATGCTCCTGCAAATGGGTTCGGTCCACGGAGAAGAGGCGAGTCGCTACAATGGCAGGACGATAAGAAGCAGCATCTCCTGGCTATGCCGCCGCCCGCAGATCCACATCCTGCACTCGTGGTACCTAAGAGGAAGGCTTTGTCAACCGAGCAAAAGGACAACCTGAGTGCCGAGTCATCAGCGGCAACGTCGACGGCCACATCTAGAAGCGCGTCGGAAGGCTCTTCTCTCGCCAGAATGGCAGCACAGAAGGCAGCAATGGGCATGGCCCAGAGGAAGATGGTACCAAATACAGACGGTGGCTCCGATATAGTCGTGCAGTCTCCGGAGAGCGTGAGTCCGGAAGGTGATGGCGGGTTCCGTAAGCCTTCGTGGCCAGCATCCGCTGCTCGACAAGCACCTAGCATACAGTCACTGGCCAAGCCGATGCTACCGCCGCGACAGTCGCAGACTGTACCTATCATCTCAACGCCATCGAGTGGCAACGGTAGTGGCCTGAATCCACCGACGGTACCGAGGCCTCGCGCGCCATCGCCTGGTCTGCTGAAGCGCATGAGCACCATGGAGGCCAACAACGAGAACAACGAGGCTGTTAAGCAAACGCTAGCGCCGCATAGACTCAACCTGAGGAAAGCGAGCGTTGACGATCTGCGGAAGCTGTATGAAGAGCGGTTGAATACGGCGGAGAGCTTGAAAAAGCTTGATGCTATGAGACACGGATCAATACAGGAGTCTTGATTTGGAGCTGGAGTCGTACGGTCATCTGAAGCGTTCGGCATTGCTAGGCGTTGACTGATAGTAGTAATTCTGGATTGATACCCTATGTCTTGGAGAGGGAGAGATGAGTAAACACAGGATTGCATTCGAGCCAAGAGCATGTCTACTTCAAACTTTCATCCCCTCTCCCGTGATACATCTGTCTTGTTAACACTAGTGGGCGTTGTCGAATTCTGCTCCTAGAACGATTCATCTATCGTAGGGCGTAAGTAGTCTCGACTGGCAGCCCACGCAGCACATTGTGAGCCACCAGTCGATCGGGCAGACGTTCTCCGAACCGCACGTGGTAGCAGAGATGAGCACCGCGTGTCAATATTGTCCAGTCATTGTGTACAAGTAGTAAAAATCACCTTTGAGATATGTCATTCGCTCGCAATGCCAACTTCACAACTTCACTTGCCTATTTCTTGAAGGGCTTGAGCCGAGGGAAAGGGCGATCTCGGCGCTCGCAAAGCCGTCGCTGCCCGAGCCGAGTTTGTCAACAACTTCTGCGTTCCTGCGCATCCGCCCCTGCAAGGCGCAAAACCATTGCAGAAAAGCTTGAGATAACGTGTTCGTACGACGATTGGCCTCGCACCCTATATGCACTCGGCTCACGTGGCGAGCAGCGAGGACGGAAGCGGCTCAGGCCATCTCTCCTGCCAATTGACCGCGATAAGAGTCATAGCCTGACCGCTTGCTCCTCCTTACATAAGGGCAAGCATTGGACCCATTTGGCTTTCTGGAAGGTACTTTACTTTTCATCCCTCTGCTCTTACAATGTGTGGCGTTGATACTTTCGTCAACTGAACATCCACATAACATCACTATTGAGACATCACAGCCATAACTACTACGACCGATCGCTCATCACCACCATCAATCACAATGGCGCCAGCAGCGATCACGCCCGAGTCTTCGGGTACGACCACACCGACAACGAGCACTGCCTCCAACCTCACAGAAGCGGGCATCAAGCACGCAAAGCCCTCCCAGAATGGCCATGCGAAGAGTTTGGCGCCATTGGACAGGTCGAAGATGACGAGAGAGATCACAAAAGCACCACGAGCTGTCCCGGAACCCAACAGCGACGAGACCAAAGCACAGAAGACATGCACCGATCACATGGTGACAGCAGAGTGGACAGAAGAGCACGGCTGGGCGGCGCCTGAGCTGAAGCCATATGGACCACTCTCAATCATGCCGAGCGCCAGCGTCTTGCACTACGCTACAGAATGCTTCGAGGGTCTGAAGCTGTACCGAGGATACGACGGCCGTCTCAGGCTATTCAGAGTGTCTCGCAACTGCGAGAGGATGCGGAAGTCTGCTGCTCGGATAGCGCTGCCAGACTTCGACCCGAAAGAGCTCGAGAAGATGATCATAGCCCTCTGCGCGCAAGACGGCGAGAAATGGCTGCCGAAAGAATCTCGAGCTGGAAGCTTTTTGTACATTCGCCCGACTATGATCGCACACGATGAGGCTCTCGGTGTGCAACGGCCTAAGAAGGCGTTGCTCTACGTGATCCTTGCATGCTTCCCAGACATGAGCAAGAGCCTGGCGACTCCGGCTCCGCCAGCCATGAACGGCCACGCAAACGGTACATCGAAGAAGGATAGCGCTGGACTGAAGCTGTTGGCTTCCAGCGAGGACACCATCCGAGCATGGCCAGGTGGTTTCGGCTTCGCTAAGCTTGGCGCGAACTACGGACCGACTTTGGTTGCACAAGGCGAGGCTAGAGCGAGAGGGTTTGACCAGGTTCTGTGGCTCTTTGGCAAAGAGAACAACGTTACTGAAGCTGGTGCCAGCAACTTCTTCGTAGTCGTCAAGGACAAGGACTCTGGCAAGCCGCAGTTGATCACCGCACCGTTGGAGGAGCGCATCATCCTGGAGGGTGTTACCCGCGCATCGGTACTCGACCTTGCGAAAGACCGTCTATCAGTTGCAGACGAGGGTTTGGAAGCAGTTGAGGTTGTCGAGAGGAAGTTCACGATGAACGAGATTGAAGAGGCACAGAAAGAGGGCAGGTTGATCGAGGCTTTCGCAGCTGGGACAGCCTTCTTCATTGCGCCTGTGGGATTGATCCACTTCCGCGGGAAAGACCTTGAGATCCCGATGGACGGCGACAGCGGTCCGTATGCGCGACGGATCAAGCAGTGGTTGGTGGATGTAATGTATGGCAACAAGTCGCATGAATGGGGTGTCGTTGTCGATGAGAGCATTTAGTGCGATCGCGAGGTTTGAACTGCACGAAGTATTAGCGGCGAGGCATGGAGTTTGGAGGCGTCATAGTCATTAGTACCTGGATGCCGCAAGGCGAAAAGCGTAGCCGAAGGCATAGAATAGACCACAATGACTTCTCGCTTTGATTCCGTCTCCCTTGATTTCACGCCATGCCTTCCTGTCGCACGTGCTGCGCGATCCGCTACTGTACTGTCCTTCCAACTCAAATGATCGATTGCGCAGGGCTGGGATACCCGGGGATGCCTCGTCACCGGTTTTCGTAGCCTCGTATGCGGTCTCATGCTGTCCCCTTTCACAATATGCCACTGTATTGCCCCACCGGACTCAAATGATCGCTCAAACATGGCGGGGATGCTGCCAGCCCTGTCTACCATTGGGATGGTACAGGCTTTGCGCCCATGGCCGTGTCATCGCTGCTCACTGCCGCCTCGTTAGTACAACGATGTTGAGTCGTGCTGTCGTTATGATTTGCAAGTCTCACCCGAACTCGGCTCGTAGTTCCTTCACCGGCGATCCAGCCAGAAATATGGTCAAAATAGGTACAGTGCGGTTCTTCGTGCCGTCCGTAGCTGCACCCATTGTCTCAAATGCGTCCTCCGAGTCCTCGCCATCACGTTCAGCACGCTCATGTGAGTTGCCATGGGCCTTCCTTGGCATCTCCCGGGGTATCTCCTTTGCCTGCGAGGACAGCGCATTGTATTGGCAGCATTTGATTCCCTTCGCAGCCAGCTCACGCTTCACTATCTCGACAACGCTGATGAGTTTGCCCGCCATTTTGGCCTGGGCGGTCAATTTTATTATTATCGGCTTGTCTCCTGCCTGGTGATCTCCGGCGAGTTTCGATATGATGCCAGTGGCACGGTGCGATATCTGCGTGCCGGATGCGACCTTGAAGTTGAACACCTCGTATCGTTGCTGCAGTACGTTCTCATGGAATGCCATGGCGGTAGTTATGAGTCGGAGTCAGGGGCTATAAGCTTGTGTGCAAGAAGAGTACAAGGGCGAGTTTTCGAAGTTGGGCAGGCACGCAAGCTTCTGCCGGTCGCTGATTGGCCGTACACCTCGCCGCGCTATCGGTCGTTAAATTTCCGGGGGTTTGTTCGGCGACTTCACTTTGATCAAGTGCCCAGGCGTCGAAGTTCCGTGAAAAGGTAGCGGTGACACACGATCACATTGAGGGCTTTTAAGTCTAACAACAAGGGCATGTATAAAGTGGAAATCGCAATCACGAGAGCAATGACTTGTGGGGAGTGAAGATAGGTTCTTTCTCGTTTCTAACTACGCCTCATGATTTTGAGTGAAGCAATTACATTGCCAGTCCGTACATATGTTCCGATATGCTCCTTGCAATTCAAGCGCCCTTCGTGTTGCCGACACCAAACGTCCTCGACGGACTGCCTGTGGGCCTGTACCCTCCTGTCAAGCTATTCCGCCGTATTCTCACACCATGCTCATCGATGTCATCGTTTACCGCGACATCGAGATCCATGCTATCTGTACAGCTTCTGTGATGGATGCCGAGAGAATGTGCTATCGTAGACTGAGGCACTTCATCTTCCGATGCCACAGAGCCGTGATCATCGTCCTCATGATCGCTGACTAGCCCAGGGTTACTATCGGCGGTATTCGGACTGAGATTGGGCGAGTGGTCTTTTGGAGACTCAGGGATCTCGCTCCGTATATGCTGCCGAACGTCGTTTGGAGGCGCTGGTGCTAGTGGTGAGGGTCGGTGTCTTGCCGCAAGCTCGCGGTGACCCTTGCGACTTTGCGGGCGGCCGATAGCCCCTGGTGGTGCTAGTGAGCCAGCGCGGGATGGGACACCTAGACCACTCCTCGAGCCTACATTCACTGGTGTCGATGGCGAAGCTGAGGCAGAGTCCAGATCATCTGGTGACAATACTTCTTCTGAGCCGAGATCCACCCTCTGCCGAGCGTCTGTGATTGCCTGCTGGAGATTGCCACCAAGATTGTACTTCGCGAATTGCGCTGATAACCGCGGTGCACTTGCAGAAGGTGCAAAAGAGGCGCTGCTCGATGCCTGTGCCACAGATGCTAAGCTTGGCACGGGTGTCGGTTTCGGTGCTGTGGACTTGCTATGTCCTGAGACAGAATGCCGCACAGGAGTACTTCCAGCAGTGTTCATGGGGTGGACAAAGCTGTGCGTCTTGAAGGGTGTCGTGGTGGCGGAAGACCGGCTCGTACTAGGCTTGTGAACGACCGCAGCAGTAAGCGCATCAGGTGGCAGGTTCGCCACCTCTTGCTCGTCCAGGAGACGTCCGCAATCCACCGCAGCAGCATCATGAGACTTGTAGTCTACCTTGTG
>JAKLLW010000384.1:0-36335 GCA_022814695.1 Neocatenulostroma microsporum
GACGCCTTCAACATCGACATCGATGTCGACTGGAAGACGGGCATCATCTTCGGCGGCAACGAGCACAACTGCGGTACCTGGATGGACAAGATGGGCGAGTCCACGAAGGCCGGCAACAAGGGCGAGCCAGGCACTTCCCGCGACGGCGCACCAGTGGAGATAACCGGTCTACTGTACAGCGCGCTGAAGTGGGTTGATGGACTCAAGAGCGCTGGAGAGTTTAAGTACGACGGTGTCACACAGAGCGATGGCACGATGATCACGTACGGAGCGTGGGCGCAGAAGCTGAAGGACAGCTTCGAGCAGTGCTACTACATCCCGTCGGACCCGTCGCAATTCGGTGACTACGATATCAACCCATCGATCGTCAACCGCAAGGGCATCTACAAGGACGTCTACAGGGGCAAGAAGGAGTACAGGGATTACCAACTGCGACCGAACTTCCCCATCGCCATGTCCGTCGCTCCCGAGCTCTTCGACCCGGCACACGCTATCGGCGCCCTCGAGATTGCCGACAAGGCTTTGCGTGGGCCGTGCGGTATGGCGACGCTCGACCCGAGTGACCTGGAGTACCACCCTGACTACATCAACTCGGATGACAGCGACAACTTCCAGACTGCCAAGGGACGCAACTACCACCAAGGACCTGAGTGGTTGTGGCCGACTGGCTTCTTCCTGCGCGCACTGCTCAAGTTCGATCTCATGCGCCGGAATACAAAGGAAGAGAAGGTTGAGGCGTTCCAGCAGGTCACGCAGAGGCTGCTGAATTGCATGCACATGATTCATGATAGCCCGTGGGCGGGTTTGACGGAGTTGACGAACCGGAATGGGAGTGTTTGTTATGATTCGGTGAGTACTCCTGCCATGGCTTTGGTGTGAGGGCATTGATTGCTGACTGTTGCTGTAGTGTCCGACGCAAGCGTGGTCCGCAGGGTGCATAATAGATCTCTACGACGACGCTAGCAAGTACAGCGTCGAATCGCTCAACGACGACGCTTGAACTCCTTGCTGTCAGCTGCCTTGGCGTGAACGACAACGATACGAAGTGACGAGGCATGAGTGTACGACGACATGATTGCGATAGAAGAACGGCATAGATTGGCGATGGCGGCAAAAGCTTGGGTGTTTGACTGCGTCGTTTGAGCGTGGTAGGGTGGTTTGTGGATACCTGAGAGCAATTGATACCTGTGCAGCGCTTGGTCATACTTGCAGATACCTAGATCGATGGATACACCTTACAGGCTTGCAATATTGAGCATTGCGTTTCGCTTGACCTCCAATCTCCACCGTTGCCACCTCGCCATTTCCAACTCTTGGCTTCCTGTCTCTTGATCGTGCCCGCGTTGACCGTGTCCGCCTGCGATCTCCGAGCTTGGTGAACGCCGTCGTTGCCACTTGCTATCTCAGCAACAAAGCATGCTGCCTATGCCGCCAATACCAGGAGAGAAATGCGGTGGCTCGATGATGTACAGATCGTGCATAAGGGCGGTTCTCTCTTTCAGGAAGCGGGCTCCGCTTCTCTCAATCGTCGAGTGAATGCTACAATACCTTGGAGTCGTCCTGGCATCCAGCAGGGATGACGGCCACGCCCTCTCCCGCCAAACCTCGCTCAGTACGGCCTGTTCGACTCATCCGTCTTCCCGCAAATTAGGGGAGCCACGAAGAAGCTAAGGTAAGGCATAGTCCAAGAGAAGAGAACACCAAGCAATACACAGATGGCAAGTGCCATCATCTGTGGTCCGGGCCAGGCTCTCCGTGAAAAGGAACGCTTCTCGAAACAGCCCATCGGTAGAGCGATCCAGAGGAATAACGTGGTCCAGCATAACATGACCGTCGTAGGAGAAATAGCGTTTGCGACTTGCGCAGCAACCCAGCTCCGGCAGAAGATCTTTTCGTTCTGGTTCCGCAGTGTCGTTATCGTAAAGATGCCGCCAAGGAGGATGAAGATCGTTATGGCGCGGAGGCAGATGCCGGGACTGTTCCAGCGGCGCCATTTTGTGTTGCAGGTGTCGCAGTTTTGGATGTGTTGGACATGTGCTTGGCACCTCGCGGATGGGTGGTTGTTTGGTTGCCTTCGGTTGCATTCCTTGTACTTGTGCGTGTGGATAGATGAAAGTAAGAGTGTGCAGCAGATGCAGTGTTTGACGTGACCCTCAAAGTGCTTCTGGCAGTCGTTGCCGACCTCGTACGGGAAGTGGCGGAGTTCGTAGGCGGACATCCTTGGGCAGCGATTTGGTGCGAAGCAGTTGACGTGAGAAGCGTACGTTCGTAGCGAGGTGTAGCTGTATCTTATTTGAGGTATTGCGGTGTATCCGCGCGGAAGCCACAGGTGTGCGCAAGCCAGGTGGTCCAACCCACAATATGTTTCGACTCTGCCAATGGTCTATAGAACCAAACATTCCGCGTTCCGGCACAGTTGGAAAGCGGTGATGCCCTCTCAACCTTCGCTCATCGTCTCGACACTGCAACACTCTAGACTTCGGCCTTCATTGTGTCGGTAGCCATTTCGCAATCTGGGCAATACGTAACAGTACGACGAAAGGTCGCTGTCAGCGACGCGGCGAACGGATCTCGATCTCTGAGAGACTGGACGTTGACAGTCTCGAAGATGGTACGGCCAGGCGTCGTCGTTTGCCGCTTGCCTTGTCCAGAGTGGTCCGGCTTTGAAGACGCGGACTCTGTCGTCTGTCGTGCGTTGTCTTCAGCCTGGTCCGAGTCGGTGACGTTCTTCTGCCAAAGCGTGCAGATTCCGATGTCAGCCAGATGCGCTGAGCTTACGCATCGCCTGTCCAAGACGCACTTCTCCCCACAAGTGCGTAGATCGTAGTGCATAATGCTGTAGGCTAAGAGCGTGTCGTTACCCGCCTGAAGGCTTATCGTATGCTCAGAGAGATTGAGGCGTGGCTTGTAATTGTCGAAGGGTTGGAAACGCGGAAGTTCAGGGGCCACAGAACCCTCATTGGCATCGCTGAGCCAGCCCAATGACTGCACGATGTTGACAAGCTTCCACAAGCCGAGGACAATGATGGTCAGGGCTATAAGACTCCTCAGCGCCTCATGCATACCTTTCTTGGAAGGGGGACCGCTCAGCGCCTCGTGCATACCCTTCTTGAAAGGGGACTCCGGGATAGCGGCTGGGTCCGGTGCCCTGTCCTTAGTAGTTTCTGGGGCTCCAGATGGTTCAGGTGTTTCAAGTTGAGGGCTACTATCCCGCTTCGTGTCACCCGCGTGCGATCTGGTCATCTTTACAGTGATGTATCCTTGGCGTCTCGAGTGGGTGGTGATAGCAAATCGTCCGGCAAGCATTGGGCGGAACAAGCGCAATGATAAGGAAAGAGGTGGTGTAGTCCCTTGCATCAGTTCCTTACTTGAGCATTGCATGGATGCCTTGGGCCTTCCGACGCAGATCTGCCACCGTATGCAGGTTCAGCTACATTGTTAGACGCTTATAAGGAACAACAAGAGTGCAGAATTTTGCCGTCGAAAGTCCCTGAAGGTCAATCATCCCCCATTATGGGACGATACATTGATTGTTGTTATGGTGCTGTAGGCAGCTAACACCGGTTCAGATCGTAGTCGTAGCAGCCTGGCATGGGCCGTGGCGCTGCGTTCCCTCATTGGTCCGAGGTCTTGTTCGTCTGTTCGCTGACCCTCTGCCAAAGAACGCATGTTTGCACTTCTTTTATGTGCGTCCAGCCGGCGCACTGTGCCTCCAATGTACAGAGAAGTCCGCACGTTGCGAGATTCGTGCTGATGAACTTGTAGAATGAGACCTCTACGGGAGGGTCTACAACATGAATGGAGCTCCCGAAGAGATCGATTTGCGGTTTCTGGTAGGCTGCCGAGTCGCCGAAGAGGTTGAAAAGGCCAAGGTACTGGGACTCCGGAGCCAGGGAGAATCTGTATGCGTCGTTTGATTGCCAACCTAGGTACATTGGGGCTATGGCGAGAAAGCAGCCCATCGCCATAGGGAGCCGTCTCGATGGTTGCCGAATCGTGTCCGGCTTTGATGGCGAGGAGTCTGTCTGCTTGGATACCTCGACAGAGTGCAGTGAAGAGGGTGTGGGCTTGCTGTGCGATTCGGCATTGCGTCTACTCGAAGTCATTGCGGCGCTTTTGGACAAGCTTGTGGACGGTGCCTGTCAACCTGTAAAGTGTAGTAGGAGAAGATGAATATAAGGCTGTCTCAAAAGATGCAAGGAAGCTTGACTGGTGTCATCCCTTGCGTGAGCGCCCTGCTGCGGGCTCTCATGGATGCCTTACATCGGAGTCTCGGCCATCTTCGTTGAAGAACTGACACCACCTATGCTGGAGTGTAACTACAACTGCTCGCGTCGAGAAGGCTCACGGATATAACGATGTTAGGAGAAAGGAAGAGAAGACATCTCGAAGTCTCACCCACAGCCAAGTAACTCACCCCGCCCCCAAGCTCTACGCGCCTTCCTCTTTCGAGCTAGCGTCAGATGGAGACAAGGTTCTCCGCTACTGCCAGCGAGTCAGACAGCGCAGATAAGACATCTACTGTACACTCACTCCATCTCATCACCTTGGCATCCGCAGTGCTGTCGACGTCGTGCATCATCGCAGCCCCTCGAACCGGCTTGGTCGGATGTCACGCCGGCAGTGCCACGAGGTCGCAGATCGCGCTACGCGGCTCTCGCTTCGCTGCAAGATGGTGCCGATGAAATATATATAGGCAAGATTTGTGATCTTCCTTCCCACCTCACTTCCCTTCCGTCTCACTTTGTCTGTAGCTACAAAGTCCCTTCAGCTAGCCCTCCGAAAGTCGCGCAAGATGGAGAAAGCAGACCTGAAGCACGCCGACAACGTCTCACCCAGCCCGCCTCCAGATGAGAAGGAAGTGGGCTACGTTGCGAAGCATGGCCACGGATTGGATGATTTGCCGGACCCAGACGCTGGCTTGAGCGATGAAGAGAGAGCCGCCGTTGTAAGTCTCCATAGCCGCCGCGATCGCAATACCAGCCCTCCTAACTGTAGACCAGGACAAGAAACTCGTGCGGAAGCTCGATTGGATGCTAATACCCTGGCTCACCCTCCTCTACCTCGCCAGCTTCCTCGACCGGACCAACATTGGCAATGCCAAGATCGACGGTCTCATCACCGACCTCAACATGAGTAGCGGACAGTACAATGCGTGTCTCTCCCTCTTCTTCGTCTCCTACGCTGGCTTCGAGCCCTTGACAAACATTCTCCTCAAGCGGTTGAAACCTAGTATCTTCATCCCGATCATCATGGTGCTTTGGGGGATCGTGATGACCTGTATGGGTCTTGTGTCTAGCTTTTCGGGGTTGGCGGCTGCGAGGTTCTTTCTGGGGATGGCTGAAGCCGGTATGAAAGCGCTCTTGGGACGCTTGATGACTAGAGAGTGCTGACTTGCGGGTGCGCAGGGCTCTTTCCCGGCGTCAATTACTACCTGAGCTGCTGGTACAAGCGCAGCGAACTCGGCATCCGAGCCGCCATCTTCTTCTCAGCGGCTGCCATCGCCGGATCTTTCGGCGGTCTGCTCGCAGCAGCAATCGCACAGATGGGAGGCGTAGGCGGCAAGCCTGGCTGGGTAGACCACTACGTCCCTTCTATGTACAATCTCCTTCCACCTCTGCTAACTAAGGTCTAGGCGTGGATCTTCATTCTAGAAGGGCTAGCTACCGTCCTCCTCGGCCTCGTCTCCTACTTCTTCGTCCACGACTTCCCTGATGACGCCAAGTTTCTCTCGGAACCTGATCGGCAACGAGTTATTCGGCGGTTGAAGGCTGATGCCCAATCTTCAGCCGAACATGAAGAGTTCAAGATGTCTTACTTTTGGGTAAGAATCATATCGGTGGCTATGGACACCGATAGAGACATGTGCTGACGTTCACTTCCAGGCTTCCGTGAAGGACTGGAAGACCTGGGCTTTTGCAGTCATCTACATGGGCTGTGATGGCGCACTCTATGCGTTCAGTCTGTTTCTACCGACGATCATCAGCGAGCTGGGGTATGCGAGTACAACAGCGAACTTGTTGTCCGTGCCTCCTTACGCTGCTGCGGCAGTGCTGACCATCGTCATCGGATGGCTCGCGGACCGCACCCAACAACGCGGCTGGTGCAACATCGGTGTCTCGTTCCTTGGCATAGCTGGTTTCAGTATGCTACTCGGCAGCACTGAGCCTGGTGTCAAGTATGCAGGCACTTTTCTAGGCGCGCTCGGGATCTATCCATGCGTGGCAAACACCATCTCATGGGCTGCCAATAATGTGGAAGGAGTCTACAAGCGTGGCGTCACGATCGGCTTCGTCATCGGCTGGGGTAATCTGAACGGCATTGTGAGCAGTAACATCTACCGGGCAGAAGACAAACCGAATTATCGGCCAGGGCATGGGGTGGTGCTGGCGTATATGATTACTTTCTTGTTGGGCGGGAGTCTGGTGACGCACTTCTTGTTGGTGAGCGAGAACAAGAAGAGGATGGCTGGCCAGCGGGACCATTGGGTTGAAGGGAAGAGTGAGGAAGACATTGACAAGCTTGGGGACAGACGGCCGGACTTCTTGTATACAGTGTAGGTGGATGTCGGAAGACGGTGTAGACTTCCGGGCGGAATATCTTCACATCGGCTGTTTATTGTGAGAAGGTATGAGACAAACCCAGCCTCGAGGCAGCACTGGAGTCCAAGATTTATTTCGCAACATGGCGAAGCTTGCGTACTAGACGTTGGTTGCATTTCCATCCTTTTCCGTCCGCGCAGCACCAGTGTCATGAAGCGTAGCCGCGACCGAATCCAACATCTTCGACTCTGTGTTCGCCGCGAAGAACGTCAAGATGAAGCCCAAGCCAGCGAAAGCGATGACAGTAAGGTAGACTGTCCTGTCCTGTACGCATCCGCATTCGCCACTTTGTACGCTCGGAGTCCGACAGCAATGATGTTGGCGGAGACACCAGGCACGGTCTCGAATGCTGCGTTCGTACCAACCGTGATGGACTTGCAGGAACTCGGCGACTGATCCCGCAGGAAGGCCAGCTTCGATAAGAGCCGGAGGAACAGTTTGGGCAACCGTGGTCGTGAGACGATTGGTGGGGACAGCTGTATAAACGCTGAGCGAGATGGTAGAGATAGCGCTGCGGATTGATCCAGCGACTCCACCGGCTACGCCGATCTCTTGCTGGTCGTGTAAGACGATGGTTGCGTTGGCGAGGCAGATGGTCTCGTTCCAGCCGATGAAAAGCAGCCTAGGAAGATCAGGGCGATCTCCGTGTACTTGTTATCTGCCGTGATTACCGCAGCACCTGCCCACAGCGTCAGAATCCTCGGCACATCAGTCATACAATGGCCCTACACTCACATCCCAGAAAGGTACCACCAAGCGCAAACATAGCCATACATTGGTACTTGACCTTTCCTATCCTCTTGCCCAGAACCCCGCCAGTCAACTGCCCCAGCACAATGCCGCTGCCGATCATGCTTGACAGCCAGCCGAGATATAACAAGTTGCCATTGGCATATAGCACTGCAGACTGCACCGGCCAGATGACGGCGAAAGCAAAGTATACACCTGCACCGATGCCGAGCAGAACCGAAGCCACGACCCATTCGGTGGTGCGGAAGAGACGCATGGGCACGTCAGGTGCTTTGAGCGGCATGTAGCATTCGCAAAGCACGAAGATGACGAGCACGGCGAAGCCGCCGACGGTTGTGCCGATGACTGCGCCGGACTTCCAAGGGTAGACGCTGCCACCGAAACACGATGCAAGGTAAGCACAAGCAAGCCAACGCACGAACAGCAAGTGAGCACATACCCCAATTCAAGCCCAGCAACAACATCACAAAGCCAGCCGCAAACAGCAGCGTGCCGCCATAAGCGTAATTCCGAACCCAGACCGCTTTCTTACTCATCTGACCCTGATCCTTGTGCTTTCTGTCAAAAGTCGGTGGGAAGTAGAATAGGACCCAGCACGCCAGTGCTGCAACATTGATAGCGACCAGTAGCCAGTATGGCCCACGCCAAGAGACGCCGGGGAAATGGACGACGAAGCTGTAGGCTACGATGCCGCCGAGAGCGCTTCCGGGTATGCAGAAAGCTAGACCCTTGTCAGCAGTGTGGTATGAAGGTGATAGCGGCGAGGAACCCACAGTAGATGATAGCGTTGATCAGGTAACGGTGCTTCATCGGCACCAGCTCGCCCATGACAACATGGAAGGAGTATTGCGTTGCGTTGCCGATTCCGCAGATGACATTGGCTCCGATGAGGACATTGATGTTCTGCGCCGTCGCGTAGATGATCGTGCCTACCACAGCAAGCACCGCACCGTCGACGAAAAAGTATCGACGCCCAAATATATCGCTCAAGCGCCCAATGATCGGCAGACACACAGCCAGCGTAACATTAAAGATCAAACTGATCCAGATATAGTTCGGATCAGGGCCCAAATCCGCGTTGATGATGCCCAAGATGGGCGCAGCGTAGCCGAATTGCCCAACAGCGGCCAGGAGGCCCAGGCCCGTTGCGGTGAGGGATCCGAGGAAGTACTTGGACCTGAAGTAGCCTGGTCAAGCGTCAGCTGCGAGATCGTGTTGTCCAATGCTGCGAGATCGTTGCCTTTGGGAAGCTCGTCGAACTCGGCAACGGTGCCGATGATCTCCGGTTCACTGTCCGAGGGTGGTGTATGCCCAGCTTCCTCACGATGCTCTACCGCCATGTCTGGCTTCTCTTGGTGATTCATATTGGAAACGCATGGAACCTCAGTCAACACAGAAATGTCAACCGTAGTGCGAGCGTGCGAGTGAGAGGGCGAGAGGTGAAAGACGACGGGACGTGAAACAGGTCTAGCACCCAAGTAGCGATAAGCATCTCACGCCAGGAAGCAAGGGTAACGTAGACCGAGCAACGAGAGAGAGATGTGAAAGATCCAGAGTGCTTGGCTGCGCCCATGGCTGAGGCCTGACGCCCATCGTACTGCATTCAAAGCACGACCGTCGCAGTCGCCAGCAGGTTATCGCCTGAGAACTCACGGTGCAGCTAGCATCCTTCTCCGCACGGCAACCCCATGGGGTGTGCTGTTCCTAGAGGCTGCAGGGTTCGCTTCCTGCGCATCCAAGCCCAGCTTACCGGAAGCCGAGGGTGTGGAGAACGGTACCCAGATACCGACGACAAAAGCTCCATAGTCTGGCATTGAGTGAATTTGCTGGGTCCCGAGCAGATTGTTCATGCCGACAGCTGTGCCACGCTGGAGATAGAGTAGGGTGTGCAAGAGAGCTGCAAGACTCGGAGAATGTTAACAGTGACGTAATCCTATACAGATGACCCATCCGCATCATAGATTTGTACCATGGGACGATCCGTGCCTCTTGTACATCTGCATTCCGCCACAGTCAAAGGCTGACGGCCTATACAGCCCTTTGTGACACGAGTCATATTCGTCCATCGAGTGGTCCTCCATACGTTGCTCCCACAAGCCCACGCAGAACAGGGCATTCGTCACCACCTCATGGAGCCCCTCCAGTCTGTCCATTCCGTCTCTGCATCCCCTCCCACTCCACCGCCCTCTTCGTCAGATCCCTAAATCCGATCTTGAAACCAGTCCCGAACCCACCGATATTGCTAGTCTGACACAAAGTATCCACCCATCTGCGGTACCCCTCTCCCAAGTTTCTCAGAAAGAGGAAGCAGAGCGCCTCCTCACTCACCACATCCGACCCCGTGCCTTGCGTAGCAGCAGCCTTGCTTTGTGCGGTCAATGAGGTGGCGTCCATACCCCTATGCCTCCCCAACCGATCATGAGGGAACTGCTGACTCTGCTTCAGTCTCGAAAAATTATACCAACCAGTCTCAAGCCTCGAAATATATCCCTGCAAATCCCCACCACAGCTTTGCAGAGTAATACCATGCAACTCCATAAACAACTTAAAAGCCTGATCACTACCCCTTGGACAGCACATCTCCTCCAAAGCCCTCCAAGCCTCACTCGCTTTCTTAAACCCCTGGATCCTCGTCCGGAAGGACGGAGCGAGGGAACTCCACATATGCCCGAGTAATGCGGCATTCCGACGGTTATAGATAGCGAGTTGTTTGACATACTCGTTCCACTCTTCTACCTCTACTTCTTGGCCTTCTTCCGCGGGTTGAGGGCGGAGAGGTTCGGTTTTAGCGCCGGTAAGAGTTTCGACCGTGTTTTCTTTGAGGGACGCTTCGGTGAAGGAGTCGCTGTAGGTTTGCCAGTCGCCGGCTACGTAGAGGGTGGGCATGTTTTTGTAGCTGTCTCCGTTGCCGCAAGAGGAGTGTGCGAGGATCTCGACGGAAGAGCTGTTGAGTTCGAGACGTTTGGGTTTGACGTATTCAGCTTGGAAGGCCTGGAGATCCTGCAATATCTGCTCCGTCTGTGCGCGTTGGGCGGAGAGTTCGGTCTGGTTTTGTCGTCGACGTGCTGCACTGTTGGGTGGTGGGCCGCGCCTAGATGCCGGAGTAATAGAAGCTTCGTCCTCGCCTTCGCCTGGCGTGCCATCCTCCGCACCATCCTGTGTGTTCGGATGGTGCTGTCCAGGCTCGTGGTCATATTCACACGTCGCGCTCGCCGTCATGCAGTGTTGGCAGGTAGGTCTAGAGCTGTCACACCTGACTTTCTTCTCCCTACACCTCAAGCAAGCGGACGGCAGACCGAGCGCTTTCTCGGCGTCCCGAGCATATTGGTTCACCA
The DNA here is from genome assembly GCA_022814695.1 of Neocatenulostroma microsporum. NCBI lineage: Eukaryota > Fungi > Ascomycota > Dothideomycetes > Mycosphaerellales > Teratosphaeriaceae > Neocatenulostroma > Neocatenulostroma microsporum. The sequence goes on from JAKLLW010000384.1 coordinate 10,688, forward strand.
GATGGGTGGAGGTGCCGTACTTCTTCCACTTGAGCTTCATGTTCGCCACATCCGTGCGAGTGAACAAGCCATCCGGGTTAGTGCGCTGCAAAAACTGCAAAACCTGTGTAGTGGGCGTGCCGATCGCGAACAGTCCATCAACAGCCTTCTCCACGCCACCCATCCTCGCTCTCCGACGGTGACCAGCGAGTGCCACAGCCTCGACAGGGCCATGATTGTGATGAGTCTTCCTATGTCTGATCTGCCACTCACCTTCCGGATTGCCTGGATCAACAGCGACAGCCGCTAAGCTCATGGGACACCCAGTGCGGTTACTCTTCCTCTTCGTTCGAACTCTCGTCGTAGCAGTGAGCTTCCCAGTGTTGGCCAGCTTACCGTGCTTACTACAATGATAGTACCGCTTGTAAACAATGCCGGCGGCATTCTTCTTGCTGGCTCGCCGAACCATCTCATACCCGTGTTCGAGCGACCAGGCGTGGACACTCTTCTCCAGCTCAGCTTCACCGGCATAGTTGCCTTCGGGTGGTGCTGGGATGGCGAAGACGGGCTCGTTCGGGTCGTCTGGCTCTTCGTTGTCGTCATCATCGTGGTTCTGGTGATGGTTCTGCCCGGGTTGTGGAAGCTCTTGCTCGTGGCCATTACCTGTGTGTTCGCGCAACGCATTTCTCAACTGTTCTTCCACGTCCGGTGAGCTGCGATCTGGTGGTGGTGCACCGGGACCTGCGGGTGCGCCTCCATCTTGCACGCCCTGCTGCGCTGGTTGTATATTTTGACCATTCTGCCGGCTCGATGTCGCTGGCGTGGGCTGTTGCTGGCGGCGTTGCTGCTGTTGAGGTGTGGGCGTATGCTGCTGCGGAGTCGACTGTTGGCTCGCGACAGCATTCTGTGGGAAGGGTCGAAAGAATTGTCCTTGCGATTGGAGCTGAGCTTGTTGCTGAAGCTGTTGCGCTGGCTGTGGTGCTGCGTATCCAGGGTAAGGCGTTGTTACTTGGTTCGGATAGGGGTTTGGGTACGCGTAGCCGACTTGCGGTGGAGGGGGGTACTGTCCGTCTACCAAAAATCAGTGGTTGCAATGTTGTAGAGTGTTGATGTGGCGGCTTACAGCCAGAGCCTTGCTGATTCATTTCGGCGATGGTGGTCAGCTATTGAGATGGTGGTCGCTCGTTACCATTCTGCAAGCTCAATGGATGCTGTCGATCATAGCAGGGTGCGGGAGCACCCGAACCCAAAGCGCAAACCTTAGGCACGCACTCCAACCTTGCGGTACTTCCGATGGGTACTTCAACAACACTTGACTGGGCTTGTTCATGCAATTCGTAGACAGCATACAGGCACAAGGCTCGGTACTTGGTCGTAACTCATTTCTTCATTCTGTTATGCTACGTAGTGCCTCATCCTGTCCTACCCGCCCCGTTAATCCGTTCTGTGATCTACCTCCTTCTCTCTGCTGATCGTCTCACGCAGCAGACGCCAACCTCCCCTCAACCCTCAGCACCAATAGCCTCACCCTCCTTCACCACGTCGACATCGCCGTCCCACCCCGCACCGCTCGCCTCCGGAAGGAGCCTGCCTCTCGGCATCGATATCCCACCTGGTGCATAACTCTTTTTCACCGAGCTCATGAAAGCCCTCGCAGCCTCAAGATCACCGCCCGTACTCCACCCTTTTCTCGGGATCGCATCAGCTTCCACGACTGACCTCGCTTGGCTCTCGATGAACTTGTCCTCCCATTTACCATCCTCAACTTCGACTGTCGTGGCAGTCGTTGGCTTGTCGAGGGTATACCTCATCTCCGAAGATCCGATCGAGCTACCATCGCCCTCCTCCTCCGCCACCACAAGCCCTAGCCCGTCCGGCGCTACGACATCCTTCAGATTCCCAAGACTCCCAGCGCAAGGATCCGGCAAGAACCCCGTACTCACACCCCCAAGAACCTCCCGCAAACGCTCAATGTGCTGCTTCGCCGCAACAGCATGCCCGATGTTCGCAAAGTTGAAGAACAAAATCCCATCCTTATCCCTACCCATACGCAGCGGCCAACTGCACCGCCTCTCCCTCTCCTGCCCGGGCTGCTGCGCCTGCTGGATGTCGAAGCTCATGACCTTCTCCATCACGTGCTCAGCCGTAAGTGTGTTGTGGTCATGGACGAAGATCACCCTCGTAGCATCGGGATGGAAGAATGGTGTTGGACGGACTGGAGTCTGTATGTGCTTGACCGTAGCCTTGAGCGGGGCATCCCAGTACTCTGACTGGAAGAAGATGTAGTTGGCTTCGCAGAACTCCGCGAATGCTTTCGCGCGATTGGCGTACCGGAAAGTTACCATCACCGCGTTCGTCTCGACGGCAGGTTTCGTCCGCATCTCAGATGTCGCGAGGTAAGTGGCGAAAACGATATTGCCGCCGCGGACTTTGTCGAGGACCTCTGCGAGCGTAGTGTTCGGTGGAAGGTTGCTGATCATGACCGTACGGAAGTTGGAGGCATCGTGATTGAAGTTCGAGTGGAAGAGGTCTTTCTCGTTTGCCGTGAAGCGGCAGCAGGGGGGGCGGGTGTCCTGGTAGCCTGCGCGGTCGTTCTGGTAGGCTGGACGCTCATTCTGGTAGCGTGTTTGGCGAGCTCTGCCGCGGTCGGACCTGTATGGACGTGGATCGAACGCCGCGCCCCTCTCACGCGGCTGAGAAGCAATCGCGTGCGCACGTGGAGCCTCTGGGTCTACGGAGGGCAGTGTAGTCAGATCCATCGCAGGAGCCGCCACAGCTTCCTGGCTCGCGGTGGCGTCCTCTGTGGTACAGTCACCACTTGCACGCAGTTCAGAAGGCTGCGTTTCGCTTCCATGCATCACAGCCTCATTCTTGGCTTGGGCATCATCTTCCTTCGGTGCCCAGCGGGAGGCTGCAAGGCCTTGGAACTCCGGGAACTCCGGGGGTGATGGAGACGATTGACGCTCCACCTCTTCGTGCTTGACTGCTTCTTCCAACACGTCAGGGGGATCAGCTTCTGTGGTCACGGCGGACTCGGCTTCCACGTCACGGTCGCCCTCCACTACATCCGCACAATCAGATGATGTAGCCTCTGTGGCGCCCTCCTTGCCCTCGTCGACGGCCGCTTCTTGTGGAGATCCGGCAGCCACGGCTTCCTCTTCGACCTCGCTTCCTTCACCGCTGTCCTCAGCCTCCCCGCCTTCGCTCCCTGAGCCCGTGTCCTCTTTCTCACTCTCCACATTCTTCACCTCACCCGAGATACCAAGCTTAGCGTTCTGCTGCTCATCGTACGCCTTCCTGATCTCCCCCTCATAATACTCTTGCCACTCCTCCGCACTGTGCCTACCCTTCAGCTTCGCGACTTTCACCCAGTTGTCCGCGTAATCGTCGCCGTCCATGTCTTCGATGAAGCAAGCTTGACCCAGGAGGTGTTTGCGTTCCCACTGCTCAAAAGGCCATCTCGGACCGGTCGGCGCATTTGGAACCGGAGTGGGCTGAGCGCTGTCGACCGGCGGGGCTGGAGGTACCTCAGGACTGACTTTGACGAAGATCGTGCTGCCATTGCTGAACTTAACCGGACGGCCGAGGTCGGCATCTTGAGATGCTGTGGTATGGTTCGGTGTCGAGATGATAGTACTTTGAGGCTGAGACGGGATGTTGGAGATGCCCAGACCGACCGCTTCACTTCTCGAGTCATGGGCAGGAGTGTCGATGAGGTTGGAGGTTCCGGGCTCGGGAGTATTGGGCAATGTGCTTGGCGCTGGGGAAGGTGAAAGCCAAGCTTCGGTGTCCGCCACATTATCTCCAGCGTCAAAACTCAGTAGGTCATCAGCGCGGAAGCGGGCCACCGTACTTGGAGGCGACGGTGGCAGCCCCGGGTGAAGCTGGCTGCTCAACGACTTTTGCCCTGAAGTGATACGATGACCTGATCCTGCCCCTGCGCCAGTGACGCCGCTCTGCGTGATGCTCAAGTATCGTCTCAACTGAGCATTCTCCGCAAGCGTCTCATCGAGTCGACTCTGGATGTTGTCGATGGTAGGATGCTCATGACGAGAGTGCTGGTTGCCGAAGGTAGTAGCGAGGTAGCAGGTCGCTGACTGTGCCTGGGCAAGCTGCTCCTTGACAAGACGGAGTTCTGTCTCGAGGGCGGCGTTGCGGCACCGCAAGCGTGTTGCGTCGTCCATGATTATGGCGTTGTCCAATGTCGGATTGTCTGGCAACGGGATTGTGTCGCAGAGGATGTTGTCGAGGTATTGGTGAAAAGAAATGGAGAGGAAGGAAGTGTACTTGAAGTAGCCAGTGTGCACGCGTGACGGCGGCATCGGCTTGATGAACCCCACGCGCACGAGTGGGAGTGAGTGTAGCAGCAGGTGTGAGGTGACGGGTACGGTGGGCGTAATCGAGCTCTTTCCGGGAGGCCATCATTCATATCTAGGCAGATCAGTAGTGTCAGAGGTGGAGGCTACGGCATATGGGCTAGTCGACTTGAAGCACTTGTCTTAGCATTGCGAGCAGTGTCTTGAGGAGTAAAGTGTGACTAAAGGCAATCGATGCCTCTCGTCTGTTCGTATACTTTGATGTTTGAGAGTCTCTGGCTGGAGTTGTCGCTGTCGTCTCAATGCCCGCGGTCCAGTCATAGATTCAGGCGTTTGAACTCATACGTCTTCTGTGGCCGAGCAATAACAGGAGGCTTCGGATCTTTCAGCTTCTTGCGTTCGAACTCGGCAAGCGCTTGCTCAGAGACTAGCTCCTGCATGTAATTAGACACCCAGTCTGCGTCATCTGATCTGCCCCAATCTCGTAAAACACGTTGCGTCCTATCGAAGAAGAAGCAAACCTTCATGGTGGCCATGTTCTGACCGGCTGACAGCTGCTTCACCGCTTCCGTCTGCGAGCGTGCGCTCCTCAGGTCCTTGAGAAAGTCTAATGCCAAGCTGCCGTCGGGTCGTGATGGGTGGCACAGCATCAAAGACGCGATATCCAGCGCATTGACACGACTCCTGCGATTGTCATTCGTGTAGTGGTGCACGAAGCGGTCAAATTTGACTGGTGATGTGCGCCCAAACCGGTCCATGCATAGCTGTTTCGATAGCACCACCAAAGAGGGCCAGGTAGATGTTCGGACCAAAGGAGAAGGGTTCTGTGCGAGAACACCACTCTTCAGATCCTGTTTCCATGCGAGTCCTATCTCTTCTTGGACTGCAAAGAAGCAATCGATGGCACTGTCTGCAGAAGAATCGCACTGCAGCATCAGATGGGCATTGATTAGGGTACGTAACATCTGTCCGCGCCATTGATGGCTGCAGTCGGCGCCCACTTCTTTGTAGACTTCTTCGGGAAGCGGCTGTTTCAGCCAGCCAAGAACGAAGTCGTCCAGCTTTTCCGCATGGAGGAAATAGACCAGGTTGGTCAAAAAGAAGACATCCTCACGAACGGCAGGTACCCAACGCATGTCTTGATCCCACAGCCACCGGAGAGTAAGGCCACCTATGTTGCCGGCTTGCACTGCAAGAGCACGCTGTCTCCGCGGTAGCCTGGACATATCAGCCATGCAGGCCTCCAGGCAAAGGCGTGCCACTTCCAGCGTCGCTTCGCCATTTGCCATGGCATCGGACAAAACAACGATAGGATCGACCACTCGGCGTGCAAGTCTCTGTTGTAAGGCAACGCCTTCGGAAGAAAGTGTGGAGGGGGCCGGTTTGCCTTGAGTATGACCCCATCTATCATCGGCGTCGGCCAGCGCTTGACGCTCTCTTGCGCGTGCTGCAGAAGAATTCAAGCGTTGTGCTGAGAGTACCAGACGGTAGAATGGTAGGTTGCTCCCTGTCCGATAGCTCGTCGTCGCGAAGGCACGGCAAACGGCGAGGGCGTTCCTCGAATACATCGTGCACGGCTTTGGTGGAGTTACTGCCTCGATTTCTTATCTGCGTTTATGGTCTCGAGACATGCGGCAAGCAGAGGCTGTCAATGTTGGCGACAGAACGCGAATGATGTTGTTCCTCAAGTTCCTAGAAAGGGTGTGGTGGACGCGGTGGGAGGTTCAGAGCGTATAGCGGGATTGACGGGAGACTCCCGCTAGCGCCGCTGAAAACCGAGCCAGTAAATCGCAAGCTCACAGGCACTGGAGCCGGCTGTGATGTCGGCCGACAATGAGCATTACAGGTTCACCAGACCTAGGTGACACGTAGACTGAGTGAGTTCACAAACGTTTCAAGGCAAAATGAGGCACACCAAGCCCTTGACCGATGTGTTCCGACGTACAGTGGGACGCCTCAAGCTTGTTCTTGCAAGAGTATGAAGAATTTTGCTCAATATATGCGCGCTGAAGCGGGTCGCTGCGTCGATCGGGACGTTGGCGATAAAGGCACGAAGGTGAAGAAGTGCAGCAGCGGATAATCGCAAGGAAAGTATTGTGCGAAGAGATACCGCTGACGGAAGCGCCACATCCTGTGTGGAAATGTATACATTAGTCTTCCTCCCATCAGCCCTTCAAGCAGTCAATCCGTCTAGTACCGAGGCCTCATACCCGCGACCGAGCCCATTCATCATCACGCTAGACAAACTGCCTGACCACGTCCACCTTACAGCAGCTCGGGTTCTCCGGCGGGGCGTTGCCCATCACCCAGCTCAAGGTCTCGTAGAAGTACCCCTCGTACGTCTCGCAAATGTACCAGCGGTAGAGAGCGGTAGTGTTGATGTACGCCGGGGGTGCGCGGTGTCAGAAATCGAGTATTGGATGTTCATCTTGTTGTCGGAGTCGAAGGCAACAGCAGTGGCACCAGTGTCACTGGGGTCGAAGATCGGGACGGCGACGTTTGAGGCATCGTTGTAGGACAGGCCCATCGGTTCGGACACTGCGTCTCCCGTTAGCACACTATACTGCATTAGTGGATACGGAGAAACTGTGACTCACGGTTGAAGTTGCCCCCATGGAGCTCGAAAGTCAAGTAACCCGGCGTCCCCAGAGAACCACCGCTCTGCGCGAAGGATGAGCTGCTGGTATTGAGCTGGAAAGTCGATGACTGGTTCAGTGAGTAACCGAGACCGGCTCCGGAACAGGCCGCCTCGATGGCAGCACCCTCGTGGCAGGCGACGAGACCTGTGCCGTTGTACTTCGCATCCTCAGTAATCAAGATGAGGTGGAAACTGATATCGACGAGTGCCAGTGTTAGTGGATGTTCCTGAGAAAATCGGGGGTGCTTTTCAGTACGTACGGTGCGGACTGGTTGGTGTACTGCGCAAGGGCGGAGGTCGTAAGTGCCAGAAGGCCTGCGATGGCGGTGAACTGCATGTTGGATTGTCGGTCGGTGCGGTTCTCTCAATGTGCTCTGAGCAGATAGTGTACTCTGGAAGGAAAGTTGGGACGTGAAGAGTATTTGTTGAAGTTGGGAGGGTGAAACTTGGAGCGAGCTCTATAACCCACCTTACTTATGCAGGTAGGCATGTAGCACAGCGCAGGTACGCCTTCCCTTTGTCTGCAAGTTTGGCAATGACGTCCCGGCGCCCGCGTGACACCTACCGCCAGAAGGTGCGTTCGTATTCGTGACCATAGCGTTTCTTACCCCACTCCTGTTCGGCATTAATCTGGGCAACCTGGATACAAACAGCGCACTGGGATATTTGCAGCACTTGCAGATTGGTCTGAGGTCTTGTCGGTGGAGCGTTAAATTGCACGAGCTTGCTGCTCCATAGATCTTCGTTTGACCCTCGGAAGGAGTGTCGCGGACAGCGGATGTTCTTGACGGGTTCCCTTGTCAAAACGCAGTTCTCCGTAGGCAACGGAGCACACTGTTCAAGGGGCATCCATAGTGTACCTCCACAGAGCGGTATCGAATATGTATACAGGAGCGTAGCGTTGATGACCTGGAGATGAACTCACAAGCTTCCAGGTGATGCGCACACGCTTGGAGCCTTGGAGGAAGAAGGTGAAGATGAAGATGTCGCAAAGTCGCAAACGGAGATGGAGCGATGATTCGGAGAGCAGCCGCTAGCGTGTTTCGAGTTTCAGCCAGTGCCATGGAAAGGCTTGACCGCAGTCCTTGGCAGTGTTTTGGAAATCTCAACAAGGCAACTGTAACATCAACTTCAGCCTCAAGACTATCTATTATTGAACCACATGTTACACTTGAAGGAGGACTCCATCCCAATCTATGGTTACACGAAAGATATTGATCACAGTCACCCAAAGCTTCGACCAGCTTAGGTCCCGACAATACGTTACATCTACCACCATTTCTGTGCCGTGATCATTGATCATACCACTCGGAGTCCAAATGTTGCAATGAGCTGGTTGCAGGCTACGATAATCAAGCAAAAGCAGCCGTGAGGCCATGAATACCTACCAAATCTCGGTGCGAGAAGTTGCCGGATTCGGCCATGTGGAGCCTCGGTTTTTGAAAACTTAGAAAATCTCGTAAGTGAATACTAGTACTTCTCGAGATCGGATAATAGATTTTCGAGATTTATAGGATTTAGAATAGCGGGTCCGGTATACTAGTTTTAGTAACTTCTCGAATCTAGAGCTTATAACTGAGAGAACTTTCCGAATTAGTCGCTAGCGTACTTCGATATCTATATTAATTGTACCTTCGTACCTTCGTACCTCGTTATATAATCTCTCTATTATTAGTTGTACTATAGTATCTAGCCTCGTAGAAGATATTATAGTTACTACTACTACTATTATATAGTAGCGATAAAGCTACCGGCGTCGTATTGCCGCTACGGTATCTAAAGAACTATAGCGACCGCTAGGAGTTATTACTTTACTAGTAGAGCTAAACCGTAGTACGTTAGTAGTATAACTAGCTCTATAGACTAGCTATCCGCGTAACTACTATAGGAAGACTCGGCTATATCTAGGCGTAGTATGTAGGCTAGTTACGAAGCTACAAACTAACTATAGTTTAGTTAGTATCTAGCCGACTCGTTACTACCGCGTATCTATAGAAGAGTAAGTTATTATCTTCCTTTATACGTACGCGTATAACCGAACGTATATAGAGCTCTAATAGGACTATTAATACTTACTAAGAACGTTTAGCCGTATTATTAATAAGATATCTAAGCTCCTACACCGCTTATACCTCGAGGTTGTTAAGTAGCTAGCGTACGTAGACCCTCTAGCGGCGGTACGCGACAATAAACGATAGTAGCCTTAATTTAGAAACTACGTTAGTACGCTCGATAGAATGTACGTACTAGCGAAGCTCTAGAAGGTAAAGAATCTTAACTAGTAGCGTAATCGTAAAGAGGTAGTTTCGTAGAACGTACTTAGTACGTACGACTTCGATATAAATATTACGTTTATTTAGGCTAGATACGAAGGGTTAGTAAACGATCTAATAGTCTATAACTATATAGAAGACAAGGGGTTACTTAAGCTACTAGAGGGCTACTATTACCTCGCTAACGCCGGATACTCTTATACTAAGCGTATAGTCCTTATTCCTTACGTAGCGACGAGGTATTACCTTAAGGAGTACCGCGAGTCGAAGATTAAGCCGCGTAATAAGGAGGAGTTGTTTAACCTTCGCTACGCTTCGCTCCGTACTACTATCGAGCGTTATTTTAGTATCCTTAAGATGCGATAGCCTATCCTTACTAATAGTCCCAATTTTAGCTATAATATAAAGTAATAGGCTCGCTTCGTCTATACTCTTACTACGGTCTACAACTTCGTTAATTAGTACGGTTAGCCTATAGCGTTAGAGTAGTATAACTAGTAGCTAGAAGATCGTAACGCTAGTTTCGATAAAGCTAAAGAGGCGGCCGATAGTACCTTCCTTATTACTAGTAATAGTATAGCGTAGATACGTTTCCGTAATAGGTTAGCTTAGCGGATATAGAATAAGTATTAGGACTAGCTAGAGTTTTACTACGACGACGACGACGAGTAATAGTAAAGAAGGAGTAGCAAACTAGCGATTCGTAACTTATAAGATAGAGTCGGTAGTACGCCGCGCTAATATAGCGAATATAGAGGTATATATAGTAAAGAGATACGGAGGTAGCCGCGTAGGAGATATATACTGTTTTCTAGTACTAAAAGTCTAATCTTCCTCTACTCGTCTATCTTGTTATCTTCCTTACTTACTCGCGCTAAATACGGAGCCTCCCGCGGTAATATCAATCTATAAGCTCTAGCTCTAATACTACTATCTAGCGCAACAACTTACCGTTTAGTTTGTAAGTAACCTTGCGAGTAACTATAGCTAAACGACCCCTATAAAGGAAGCTAAGACCCCTATAAAGGTATTGGTATACTCTAATACGGTAGAATAGGAATACCGCGATACCCTTAAGCCGTAGAAGGCTATAACGAAGGTAGTACTATTAGTAATAGCGAAGGCGGCTACTACGGCTACGGTACCGGCTACGACGATAACGGTACTAGCGTTCGGTAAGGTATTAGCGTTTACGAAGGCTACCGGAACGTAATAGACTACTAATACTAAGGTATAGGCTACGGCTTCAACCGCTAAAGGAAGTCCTTTAGATATACTATAAGGTCCTTATCCGTAAGGCCGGCGATAATATTAGGCTTATTGCCCTTAGCGATTGCTTTACTAAGTATAATCCGGTCGTACGACGCTAGTTACTTTATAACGTTAAGCTTCTTCGTACGGTTAATAGCGCGTATAGCCGGCGACAATGCCTCTTATCGGTACTAGTTTACTAGCCTATTAATTAAAGCGGTAAGTACGTATACTTTGTTTATACCCTCCGTTATACTATAGTAAGTATAGTAACGATTAGAAGCTAACGCTATAGTACGCTAACTATAACAACAACGAGGCTCTAAGTTCTTATTATCCTTATTACTTAGTACGTCCTTATTTTGCTTACCCCCTTTACTACTATTTTCCCCTTTAGCTTCCTTATTATCCTTAGAGCTTATAGTAAGGTCTTCTATACTACGCGCTTCTTTACTAGTCGATAGATTACTAAACAAGTTATCTATCTTCTTATAAAACGTAGGTAGCTTACTATCCTTAAATAGCCGGTACTTCTTATTCTTATAGAAGTACGCCTCTTCTACCTCTTACGTCGTATGTAGTAGGAAGCTATTCTATCTACTAGTATAGTTCTTATAGATATACTACCGAATCTATAGCTTCTTAATATTACTAAGCTTACTACGTATCTACTTAGCCTTAAGCCGCGTACCGAATCGTGCGTTTAAGCGGTTCGTAATAGCTAAAAGATCCGGACCTTTAAAGCTACCGCTACTACGTAACTAGCTTCCTTTACCTTACTATATAAGGTACTTATCTAGTAAACCCTCGAAACGTAGTACCTCCTAATTCGTACGGTCTCTACTAACGCGGTATTTACGTGTGCCTCTTAGTATAGTAGTAAAGAGTAGAATAACGTAGTAGTAGTAGTAGTAATAGTAGTACAATAAGAGCTTAGTACGAGATAAGGTTTATAAACTACTAAGCGGCTAGACCGGATAGAGTACGACAATCTCGCACAATAAGTATTTACTGGATATTACAACGCTAGCCTATTACGGCAATGAACGACAGTCAGTTACCGACGCTAGATTTGAAGATTATCCATCATCTCGATCTCGAATCTCGGAGCGAGGTATTCGTGGCCTGAGCCACCAACCACTAGCACGATTCATCATCGACAATCGATCGGGAAGCGTTCATACGCCTCCGAGATATATCCAGATCTATCCGTAGCTGGGTCTCAGAGTTATGTCACCGCAAAGAGCAACACAATCTTCTCCCGTGTGTACTAGCTAGTACGTTAACATTTTGCAGCAACAGCGACACGAATCAGGGAGGGAGCGGTATCAGCCCTCGAGGCACCTCAGGAATGAACACATACACAGAGCCATAGACATATCGTGTGTTCGGTTTCAGCGTGAGGTGACGGTCCCAAACATGCTGGCTCACGGAAGATGTGAAGATGGCTCGAACGACCTGCGATCGCGACCGGGCTCAGCCACGACATACGTCGTGGGATGGCTCGCTCAGGTCGCACTCGACGTGGTAGCTTTCGCTCTGGCATTCATCGATCTTCATACGGCAGGCTGTGTGGTGCAGACCCTGTCGACGGGCCATGGAATGTGCTTGCAGACTGCCTTGGGCAAGCAGCGAGTGCTGATATATATTCCGTGGTGTTCCCGCCTGACCAGGTGGATACTTTTCACAGACGCCTGCTGTATTTGGTGTATCTGACCGTGGGAGGGTGAGGTTCTTGGAGGACGTTAATCCGGAGGCAACGACTACTGTTATTTTGCTTGCTATTTGTGGGATCAGTGGTCGAGGGTATGGGTGATCGGAATCCGCCTTGGCTAGCTGCCACCCTAACCTTGAAGGTCGGTTCTACATCACCCATGCGAGTTCCTCGATACTTGGACTTATGGTACACGTCAGTACGGATGAAGTGACTCATCATGTGCTCGGACTCGGTAGTGGCCACCGTCCACGGCGCCACGGCACACAGCACCACAGGACAGCATACTATACGTAGACGATGCTCTACGATCACTTCCTGCAGGCATCCCAGGAGACTCACAGCTTCGGGAGCGCCCTGCTCCCTCGAACTTCAGATATGGATCTAAAAGACGTGATATGGAGTTGAGGGCGGCCTGTACAGTTTCGCCAGAGGCATTGGAGAGACCATGGCACCAACTGCACAAATCTCTTTGAACGAGCCGACGATAAGGAGCGCAGTATCGCTATAGCCTGATGGTCGTCGCCGGCGTGAACGGCTGAGAGCGCACCGAAGTGCCGCAGCAAGCGATAAAGGTTATCTGCAACCTCATTGCTGGCCTTCTACCCCTGCGACAAGACTGCACCCATCTACGGACAATACGTAGAGGTCTCAGGCTCGCAAATTGATAACACCTATACGACAAAAGCTGCCCAGCTGCGAAATGGACGGGGTACAGAGAACCCTGAGTCGACCACTTTTGGAGGCCGAAGACAGTACACAAGCAGCCGATGGCCCACATCTGGGTGGCTTGAGGTACCATCTATCCCGCTTGCCCAATGATGACATCAAAGACATGACACGGGAGAAAGATATATTGTCAACATTCAAGGACACCGCTCACGCAGCTCAATCATGATTTGCTGCGTTGCAGACATACACGCACTGGCCACGGATACAATAAGCTCTCGCATAGGCCGGTGGTATATTATCGAGCCCTGCTGCTTGTGCATCACAGTCGAAAAGCAACTAGATCTTCACGCCCGCTTTCCCATGCTGCTGCACCCACTCCTCGTACAGCGCGGTTCCATAGTCGCCTCGATTCGGCAAACGCTGGATTGTGTGGATGTGGTACTTCTTCGGTAGCGCGTTCGCAAGCCATACGCCATTGTGGTGGTCGAACTCATTCATGACGATAGGACTATGCACCCGGAAATAGAAGGGTGTCTTGTCGTCCACCGGGCCGATCCAGGCGAAGTGTGTATCAACAAGATGCCTCTCCACAAGCTTCATGAAGCGTTCCTTCGGGCCTTGCAGAAGCAGCTCGTTGAAGATGCCGATGATGTTGAGCAGCGCTTTCCGCTGCGAGTCGTCCATCTCCTTGGCGTTCAGGCCTTCAAAGGGTATCACACGATTATCTTGGTGAGCGCCACCGAGGCCACGAAGATCTGCAGGATTGAACCGACCGCAAGGCATAGTGTCGCCCGTGATATCGTTGATTTCACCTTGCAAGGTAGCCTTCTTCTGCTGCTCGGCAGACAAAGACTTCATGAAGTCCAACCCAGCCTCCTCCTCCCTATTCAGCATCACCAACCCTTTATGCGGTCCCTCATCGATAACGTTCGGCTCAGCGCCTACAAAGAATGGTCCAACCACTACCTCGCCCTTCAGCGTGAAGACATTCAGGCAAAGATGGTGTCCAAAGACGTTGAAACCCCAGGGTTTGTCCTCTGAGGGCTCGCCAAATAGGCAGAAGTGGTAGGAGTCAGTGTTCTAGAAAACCGTGAGTATAAGCTATGATGATCGAGTAATGGTCATACACAAGGGTACTCACCATGACGTTCTTCAGATGCGTGAGATCACCAAGGAAGTCGTTCATGACCATGGCCGTCCAGACTTTCTTGTAGCCTTCTTCGGATAAGCTGGCCTTGAGGAGGTCGTGCACGGCTGTGCGGAGAGGAGAGGACATCTCTTCTATTCGGAGGCCGGTGTCTACTACTATGACCTGAATCAGGTCAGCATCTACATTGACACAGTTGCCACGATCTGTGTCTCACCTCCGGGTTCGACCAAGACCGCCATTCTCTCGCGTCTACCGGGTACCTGAACGCTTTGCTCTCTTTCGTTGATGCGGCAGAGAGCACTTTCTCTGCCGCCTCAACCATCCTAGCCGTCGGTCCGTTCGCCGACTCATCGTAGTGCCAGAGGTCAGGTACTACGTTGCCGTCCGTCGTGAAGCCTTTATAGGGCTGCTCGTAGTTCTTGAGCCAGCCTTGTGCTACAGGAACCAGGAAGATCTTGGGGTTTCCGAGCACCCCCTTTGCATGCGTGCGAGCATCTCTGTCGCTTGGATGGAGTCTGGGATGGTCTAATGGGATAAGATAGTCTCTGAAGTTGCCCGATGTCTCTACGATCTTAGCTGATTCTCTGGGGTCGTTGGCCATGATGTCGTCGTCCACCGTCCTCTTGATCTCACTTGCTATCAGGGCTGATGCAGTGGTGTCCTTGGCGGTGTGTTATTGCATGCATATATTTCGCCTCTGCGAAGTTCAGTCCCTGGAGCAAGCATTCTTTCGGACCACGTCGACGTTGCGCACGGCGTGACTGCGAGATCGGGCATTGACAACGGCAATGGTCAGACGGCAACCGGAGAAGTTTCAAGCGAGAGCCCTAGATGCGTGGCTAGAGGAGGTTAGACCGGGTTCTCCGCCCCCCACAAGCATCGTGGCAAACCGACCCGGCATCGACAAGTGCGGTCGGTTTGTCGAAAGCAAGTCCGACCTCACAGAGATGGCTCTCACAACGAACGGGGGTCTCTCTGGAGTCGAGGAACGGAGACAGAAATCTGTCTGGAAACCATGGCCACCCCACAGCAACAGAAGACCTCACCGTCACCATTGGATATCATCATTATCGGAGCTGGACTGAGTGGACTGAGCGCTGCGATATCCTGCGCTCTAGCAGGCCATCACGTCTTGATCCTTGAGGGGGCTCGAGAGCTTGCAGAGATTGGAGCTGGCCTACAAATCACGCCCAATGCGAGCAAGATATTTCAGTACTTCGGCATCTACGACGAGCTGGGAAGCAAGGCAGCAGAGCCAACTCTATTGCAGGTGCGGCGGTACAAAGACGGCAAGATACTAAGCCGTACCGAGGACTTCAATGGAGATCTGAGACGCAAGTACAACGCGCCTTTCTGGGACCTACACCGGGTGGATGTCCAGCGGTCACTGGCTGGCAGAGCGCAGCAACTGGGTGCTAGACTGCGGACTGGTGCCAAAGTGGCAGACGTCAACTTCGACAAGCCATCGGTCAAACTCGAGGGTGGCGAAGAGCTGCATGCTGACCTGATCGTCGCCGCCGATGGGTTGTGGTCCAAATGTCGTGAACGATTCCTGGCCGCAAAGGGCACATCGGACTCGCCACTGCCGACTGGCGACCTAGCATACCGGATCGTGCTTAAGCTCGATGAGGTAGACGATGCAGAGCTTCGAGAGTGGATTTCCAACCCTTCTTGCCAATTCTGGATCGGACCTAATGCCCACGTCGTAGCCTACTCCCTCCGGGACGGCCGGGAGTTCAACATGGTCCTGCTAGTGCCCGACGATCTGCCAGAGAACGTAGCCCGAGAGAAGGGCTCCCTTCATGAGATGCGCAAAATCTTCGACGGCTGGGATCCAGTGCTCAACCGTTTCCTAGATCAGGTCAAGACGGTGGATAAGTGGAAGCTTATGCATCGACCGGAGCTCGAGACTTGGATCAGCGACAAGTCGACCTTCGTGTTCATGGGCGATGCATGTCACCCAATGCTGCCTTATCTAGCCCAGGGTGCAAATAGTTCCATCGAAGACGGTGCTGTATTAGGCAATATACTCGCCGAGATGGAGTCGAAGGTACAGCAGCCGGAAGCGCTGCGCTTGTATGAACGGCTGCGGAAGTCTCGAGGCGAGCGCATCGTCAAGGAAACTTTCGCTCAGCGGCATGACTTCCACATGGTGGATGGGCCGGAACAGGAAGCACGAGACAAGCTCATGCTGTCCCAGCTTGGCAAAGAAATCGATTGCAAGTTCCCAAGCAGGTGGCAGTGTCCCGAGCGTCAGCTATGGCTGTACGGATACGATGCACAGAAGGATTGTGCAGATGCTTTGCGAGAGTCGCCGCTCAGGCCGCTAGCCTCGCTCTAGATTTGACTGAGAAAGACATCCACAGTGTTTACGTCAAACGTGATTCTGTCATGTCAACGTGTCGTGAGACGATTGTGAGGGCCCGGAAGACAGAAGCAGGTCTGTGAATAAAGCCGAGATGCGTTTCTCTTTTGCTATTCAAAATGTTTGTTCCTTGGACATGAGGATGGAGCATCACGCTCTCTCTATTCGCTTCATCGGACCGTAAGTGCTTGTGAAGGCCAAGATCTGTCTGGAAAAGAAGTACATAGGCAACGCCAATAGAAGCAACGTCCATTGGAGGGCAGCCATCGCGCCAGTGACCTGACATCATGTCAGCACTTGCAGACATAGTTGTTGGGCCTGCCGCACTTACAGCTTGCAAGCCATCCTCCATAATCCACGCGTTGGAGTAGAAGCTGCATACCAGGGCAATTACATTGCGCACAACGAATACGGTCACTAAAGCCTCGCCGGCGAAGTTCTGATAGCAGTCTACAGCAAAGGTGATGGCGATATTGTTGACTGCTGTGAAACCAAAAGAGTGCATCGCGTACCCAAACGCTGGTCCCACCCAGGTAGTCTTATTTGCCAGGCACTGTCCGTAGATAATGATGCCAACAGGTGAAAGCACAAATGGGATGACCAGCGCAATCAGGCGCTTCTCGGGCTTCGCTTTGATGGTGTGATCATGGTTTCTAGCGCGGTTGGTGATCAAGTCGATGAGCATGCCGCCGAAGTAGAAAGAGAGCACGGTCCCGATCCAGCCTGAGATAGAGAAAAGGCCGACGCTGCCGATCTTCCATTTGTAGGGTGGCTTCAGGAATGTTTGTGATGCGGTGATTTGAATGACAATCGTCCAGCCAACGAAGAGGCCAATTAGGCAGCCGACCCAGAAGACTGGTGGGTAGAAGGCCATGCGTAGGATATCCCAGAAGGTGACCAGGAAGCGTTGAAGCGGCTTCTCACGGTTGAAGCCGACTGTAAGACTCAGCCATCCAATGTATGAGCGCTTCTTCGGTACCTCGTCCTCCGGCCACTGCCGGCGCTCCTTGGTGTATTGCGTCTCGCGGATAAAGAACAGAGCCAGGATGAATATGACGCCTCCAGCGATCGCAAGAAAGCCGCAGGACCACCTCCATCCGTGCAGCTGCACAATATACGCATTGATGAGAGGGCCCAGGAAGATACCACTGGCGAGGGCGAAGGAAAAAAACATCAAGCAATGCCCTCTCTGGTCTACGAAGAACATCTCCGCGACTGCGCTGGGTACTGTCGCATCGGCTGCGGCAGCCCCAAAACCCGATACCATCCTGGCCCCAAGCAAGCTGCCCCATGACGTTGCCTTTGTGGACCAAGCATTCGCCGCTACGAAGACTGCGAGTGCCATCAAGTATACCGGCCGCTTCCCCAATACTCGCATCAATGGTACCCACAGGATGTTTCCCAGCCCAAACATGAGCACATTGAAGCCGACTAGCCAAGTAGCGTGGGTGGGAGTTGTATGAAAGTGCTTCACGAGTGGCACGATAGCCACAGTAAAGTTGGAGCCATTGACGTTTGCAATGAAGGAGAACAGGCAGATGGTGGCGTACGTCGTGATCTTCGACGCTGTGCTCCAGTTCAACGGGTCGTTGGGGTCCGAGGAGGGAGTTGGATCTTGTGTTCACCGATCAGCATGTTGTGCGGCAATTGCTACCAATGAAGTTCGCATACATCGAGGTGGCTTGCTGTCCGGGTGTTGCTTGAGCTCCTCTTCCGCCATGGTAGCTACATCTGATGTTTTCCTTCCCATCTCTTCCATCGTCGTTCAAACTCCGTCTCTACCGACCAATGCACGCAAGCACAATCGCACAGAGGCCGCAGGCAAAGTAGAAAGAAGTCCCAGAGTAGAGACGAAGTGAGAGGTGAACTTGCCAGCAAGGTCCGCCAACAACGGCGCTCGCGCATGGGATCATGGTCCCCCCGAAGAGCTCCATTGCGATCCCACGCCGTGCCAACTCAATTCGAGCAAGCAGCAAGCTGCAGGCGAGCGGCCTTCATCTACAACCATGCTGCTCCCGCGAATCACGTTCCTTGCAGAGATAGCAAACCCGACTTCTCCGCAACTCGTCGCCCTGCCTCCACCTCCGTGGCTGCGGCAGTACTCCCACCGCCAACCCCATCTCGGTATGGCTTGCACTCACGGATTGCCGAGGCACGACGGACCGCCTTGATGGATTTAGTCTGAGAGGATCGCTAGCAAACGTGAGCCACACATGGCAAGGCGCGTGATGATGAGATGGTCCCTTGCGCATGTCGAGAGAAGTGCCGACCATCGGAAGTGAGACTCGGCTGGACCGCTGGACGCAGACGGTCGCAGGCTCCTGAGGTCGCAGCGTTTTGTGCAGGAGGCCAGCTTCCCGAGACCACGGTTTCCATCTCGCATACATTGCGACTATCCGATGCGCTGTGCAACGGCACACGACAGGAGACATGTTCCGGGTGTGAGGAAGCACGAAGATAATGTATGAACGCTGTAGAAACGCCGCAGACGAGCCTTGCTTGTGATCTGTGCTACGCTCAATAATCACGATCATGACCGACTCGGCCAAAGCGCAAGCGCACGCAGACAGGCGATGGCGTCTGGCCCCTCGAGAACGTCAATCTGGGACAAGGAATTAGTCGAACTCGTCTGCTTATGCAGCTTAATTGTGGGTAGAGTGCTGTACATGACCAGTGAGCGGGCTTGAGTACATACTTCAAAGGACTCAACAATACGAGCGATTAGAGCGATTGTTTTCTTTCGACATACTCTATTTGCTTGGCTAATGACTGAAGACAGAGGTCTTGTGATCTGTGCTGTTGCTGCCGAAGGCGTTGACGACTAAAGCTCCCTCTGCTCGACTTGAGCCTCGCCGCTCTTCTCACCGAGGTTGACTGTGTCGAGGCCTCCAATCTCTGCTGCGAGGTGCCTAGACTTCTCAGTCGCGACAGCACCGCCGACAATAGCATCCTCGCCATCCTAGACAGTGTTAGCCTTCCCTCCTCCCATCGAGATACTGCGAGTATACTTACGAAATGCTTTGCGATCTCCTCAAGCGGCGTGTACCGAGTCTCCACGTACAGGAAGTACACAATGACGAGCTCCACGGCAAGCCAGCAGACATACACGATGTAGTATTTCCAGTCCAAGTGCTTCAACGCGATCGGGTTGACGTATTGGTTGAAGAAAAGAGCGATGTCGACCATCAAGAACATCATCGTCATACCCTTAGCACGGATTCTGTATGGCAAGATCTCTGCGGAATAACCGATGAGCATGCCAGACCAGGCCATGTTGTAGAACACGTAGTAGATGTAGATCATGGCAATGACCACGTTGCCAGTCGCCTTGACGCCCGTCTTGTGGAATTCGCCTGCACAGGCAGTCCAGATGATGAACGTGCAGAGCATGCCAGAGGTCGACACCAGGAAGAGAGTGCGGCGGCCGAAGCGGTCAACCACGAAGCACTGGCCAACGGCGACAATCAAGTTGAGGATCTGCAGACAACCGTTGATGACAAGCTGAGTGTTGCTGTTGGTGATTCCGATGCTGTTCAGGACCAAGTTCAGGTAGTAGGAGGCAAGACCGTTGCCAGACCACTGAGAGAATAGCCCAAGTGTGAGCAGGATCGCCAACCGACGGCGGTTGCCCTTGGTGCGGATGAGCTCCATCCATCCGTTGCCCTCAAACTCTTGCTCGAGCTTCAGTGTGTCTTTGATCTCATTAATCTCAAGCATGACGACCTCGTCGTCCATGTTGCCGTTGGCGTGGATCTTGGCCAGAGTACGGTGAGCTTGCTCGACTTTGCCATGGGCCACCATCCATCTTGGGCTCTCAGGTACGAACCACACGAAGCACAGCTGAATGATCGAAGGTGCGGCCTGGACGATAGAGGGGATCCTCCAGGACCAGTTGTTGGGGATGTGGTTGGTGCCGAAGGTGAGCCACGCAGCGATAATTGAGCCTAAGTACCAAGTCGTGTTGTAGATCGTGGTGAAGGTCGCACGGTGTTGCGGGTGTACCAATTCAGTGATGAGGAGTGGCGAGCTTCCATGCGCAATGGCAATGCCAAATCCGAGGAAGAAACGAGCCGCGATGAACATCTTGAAGTTCACTGAGATGGACTGCAGGATGACCCCGAGAATCATAATGATACATCCAATGATAATACCCCATCGGCGGCCGAGGATATCAGCGGTGTATGGAACGACGGGGAGAGCGACGAGCGAGCCAATGGACATGATGCAGGCGAACAGACCGAGCAGAGAGCCCTCCGGGTGGTTGAAGTCTGGTGTAACGTTAGCGAGATCCCATACATGCACTCTCGCTTCGATTGATCTTACAGTCCTTCCATGGCACCAAGGACTGCAGACCGTTCACCATGGATCCATCGTAACCGTTTGTCGCAGAGGTGATGACAACGAACATCAGGCAGATGTAGGTCTTTCGCAACGAAGGATCGGTGTACCATGTGACCGCTGGGAACTCTCGTTCCGCCAGGCGGAATGTGCCTTTCGTAGGACGATCCATTGTGGCAATGTGGTGTCAATAGCGATAGTGTCGGGGCACAGAAGTGTGTCGTTCTCGGCGTACGAGTGTAGTGGAGTGAGTGGAAGGTCCGATGCTCAGTAACGAGGGTCTGGGATGCTGACAGCCCATATATGAGCTGTTGTGCCTACTACATGACAGAGAATTAATTCTTCCTGTTTAACCGGAGCATGCACTATCGAGAGTACATGGTACAGGCGGCTAGCAGACCACGAGGGTACGCCACCATCTCTGGAGTGAGAAGCACAGCTGAGGCCACTCCGTAAGACTTTGGACACGGCACGCGATAGATTGAGCTGTGCAGCTTACGTGCCATTGGCTGTGGACCCAAGAGCCTGCATGATGCACGGCCTGATTCAGCAGACCTAGGGTGATCTGGGCAGAGTCTGGCTCTTTCCCGTGTCCCATGGGATCTCCAGGTTTTCTCTCCACAGGTCTACGATGTGGGCCCAATGCGGCGTGTATGGCCAAGCGAGCCGGCTAAATCCAGCAGCGATTTAGCCAACAGTATGCGAGCGATTCGACGGTGTCAGCGCATCCAAGCAAGGGCAAGATGTGTATAGACGTCGCTGTGCCAGCAGAAAGCGTTCATCACCATGAGTGCTGCGATCTGCCGATCTGGAAGCGCCGTCGATCTGGAGAAGTTCCACTTCTCCAGCATTGTCCAGGTGGGTCATCTGTATGCGACCCACCTCCACGTTGCGGTTCAGACATGCGGTGCAAGCGTTGGTTCCGTGCGACGCTGAACATATGACTGGCCAAAGGACCTCGAACGCTATGCCTCAGTTACTGTAGCTGTCATTATCGTTGGCTTGGGCGCTGCCATGGAGTTCTCAGCCTCCAGAGCTTCTCTGGCCAAATGCGTCCTCCGGAGGGACATGCTCCGCCAAGACTCGGCTCGATGGACGCGGCTTTTCGGCCCGGTACAGTCAGAACGACAGCAGAGAACGTGAATTTCTTCCAACAATACAATGTCCAGCAATAGCAGTATGATGACTCACCACGTATCGATTATCAGCAGCGATTACAGTGCAGGCCTTTTGCAGAGTTGCAACACCAGCAGCACCATCCAAGTTGTGGTGGACAAGGGCAGTACCTAGCTGCCTCGCCCGTCGATATGGATGAATGAGTAGATCCCGATCTCAGAAAACATGTTGATAGGCTAGCGACTGGTTCATTCGAAAGAACTCTGTCTTCCAGGCGGCTTCTGTGCATGAACTGGCCATTGAACTGTGGAGCAGCGCCGGTTGCCCGGCTAAAAGCATTTTTGGGCTTGCATAGTCGGGACGTACCAGGAGAAAGTTGGAAAGGCGTTGGTCATCCTCCGATACCGTGGAATGTCGAGTGAGGCTCTACACCACCAGATGAGATGATAAGATGGTGCCTTGATGCCGAGGGGGGGATGCGAGGCCTACCACTCTCCACCTGGCCGAAGAATGGTTGCTACCTTCAACAATTGTGGAGCATGAGCGACTCGACTATACTGAAGGGGTCCCCCGCAGCCATCCGTTCTCTTATCGACGCTGCGGGTTCGCTGGTCCTTGTCGGCCAGATGCGTGGGTCTGCACATACGACGGATAGCGTAAGCTTTCTAGACCTATAGGCCGGCTAAAGACCTGTCCTTTGCCTCCTTGTCCTCGTTCCTGTGTTCCTGATTCTCGGGACTTCCTTGAGATCCGCAATTCCATGAGAACAAGGACGGCCAAATCGATTGGTGATCCCTGGCCTATCCTCAATTTCACGGCTCAGATCCGGGCTTTGATCTTACCGCTACTGTCACCGATGCTGTACCGGGAGCCGACTTCTTGCGCCTGGGTACTTGTGCACCCCGAAGCTGGGTGACGACGCATCTCCTCCAGCTACCGTTGTGCCAGTACATTCCTTCCGGGTCTTCGGGACGATCCTGTTCAGTCGGCTCTACGAGAGCGAGATCACCGGTGCGGCCCAGACCCTCGGCTGCTGCTTCTTCGAGCAGAATACCGATCGCTAGTAAGGCAGTCTCGTCCATCGACCTCAGGGCGAGCTTTCCATGGTCTAACACGCTGTTGTCATAGAAATCTGCTACGTAAGCGTGTGTGGTTTTGAGCAAATCAGAGTCTGGCAGTCTGTGGTGCTTTTCAAGGTGGCGGTCCGCATCGTACACGTCGTCCTCTGCATAGCGGACTGGAGCACCTTTGCGACGGAACAGAACCTCATCTGGGGTTACAGGCGCTGGGTTTGTACCGATCGTATCCCTATACTTTGACGGTTGTTGTTGCTCGGTCAAGAAGCCTTCGTAACCGACGCGGCCAGCAACAGCATCATAGACGGTGGCCTGCTTCGGTACGCTCGATGGCTGCCTTTCATCGGCATCATGTCTTTCCATGACGACGACTGAGCGCTGCAGTCGATGCGTGAAAGCAGAAGTTGTCGTTCTCGGGTCGTTGTTGTCGTTGCTGAGTACGTTTAACAGAGAAGGAACCTCGGAAGGTTCTTCGTAGCACCAAAATTCAGCCGAGGTGAAGCCGAGATCAACATCACGACCAAGGACGCGCTTCTTCCATCTCATCACACCAACATCGTGACCGTGACCCAGTCGTGTCTCTCAGCCGGATCTAACGGAAGAGTCTCAATCGTCTGCTACAGATCACTCAAGAAGCTGAGGCACAACACGAAGATGAGACGCGGCGTTGATGAACTCCTACCTGCTGAACCGCCAACTCGGGTCGATCAGCCCACAAGACCTGTCGAAAGCGCAGAATCACCGTCTGCTGCAGTCACTTCAGTGGGCTGACAATGTCAACTTTGTGCTGAAGAAGCAAAGTAATGCTGCGCCTGCTGCGGATGTCTCTTCCGCCGGAAGCTTGGCTCATGCAGCAGGCGTCAACAGTATAGCCATCGATAGGTTCGAGGGTAGATAGTAAGTCGGATGTCCAGTTTGCTTATGAGCATTGGCTGATTTTAATGAGCCTGTTATCTGGAGGCGCAGACTCGTCCGTAGCAATATGGGATCTTGAAGCCGCCCAGCCGGACACTGACGGCGTCGTGTCGCATCTGCCTCTGGGCCATGTTCTGAGGTAAGTAACAGCTCTTGACATTCCCAGACCAACGCTGAACATTACCGTAGGACATCGACTACCGAGAGCCTTGGCATCACACACATCTCGTTCTACCCGTTCGACTCATTAGCCTTTCTGACGAGTGGCTATGACCGGACGCTGAAACTCTTTTCCTCCGAGACATTGACAGCATCCGCTAAGTTTGACCTGGGCTCGACCGTCTACTCCCACGCCACATCGACTGTTGCTACGCATCTCCTGGTAGCATGTGCTTCCCAACATCCTGCAGTCCGACTGATTGATCTTCGGACCGGTTCGAGCACGCATTCGCTCGCCGGCCACTCTGGATCCGTGCTCTCAGTCGCATGGCACCCAAAGAATGAGAACCTCTTGGCAAGCGGTGCTACAGACGGCTCCTGCAGACTATGGGACATCAGACGCAGCGCCAGCAGCCTAGGCGTACTTGATATGGACGACTCAATCGGTATCTCGGGCTACGATGGCAAAGGCACCGGTGCACGTCGACGAGAGCGAGGCAAAGCACACAATGGTGTCGTGAACGGCATCACGTGGGACGAAAGCGGCCAGTACCTCGTGACCACCGGCCACGACGAGCGCATGCGTGTCTGGGACATGAGCACTGGAGCGAATACGCTTGCCAACTTTGGCCCATCTATCAAGAACGGTACCACAACAACACTCACGCCTTTGATCCCACCGACTCACCTGTCTCCTGCCGGTAGCGATATGATCTACTTTCCGAACCCTGGCGAGATCCTCAGCTTTGACATGCACTCCGGCAACTTACTGAAGAGGCTTCGTGTGCCGAACGTGCAGAGACAACAAGCTTCCAGCGGCGTTGTGCGAAACCTCAACACAAGAACGACGGCGTTGGCGTGGAGAGCTCACAACGTGGAGATGTATTCCGCACACGCGGACGGCACTATACGTGCCTGGCTTCCACGCCTACAGGACGATGCGGACGAGGAGGATGAGGAGGGTGGAAGCGAGGACCAGGGAGATGGAGCTACGGCAGAGCGAAAGCGCAAGCGCGAAGAGCTCGACGAGATTGTCGCGTCACTGACGAAGAAGAAGGTCACGTACTCATGAAGCAAAGACGACATCGGGGAGGTCAGCGGCAAGAATCTTCGTATGCAATGATCATTAGCCTAGGCTTGCGCCCGAAACCCTCGCTATCAGTACATCATTCAGTAGCCTCTCGCCAAGCTGCGCGGCTCTGAGCGCCCACTTTTCCGCCGAGCCAATATGTACGTACGCAAGCGCAGCGCAGTATCCGCATTGCGCAGCGCATCTGTGCACTGCGCTCTCGGTAGCTCTCCAGCACATACTATACACAAGCATCTCCAGTCGAGCGAAGCGAAGTCTTCTAGTACACCGCGCCTCCCATCTGCACGTCAGCCGGCATCGGCTGCGCCTGAGCATCCTGGTATGGGTCCTTCCCTTTCCGCGTATAGGCCTCGTTGACATTGCCTGGCGGGTGGCCGTTCGTACTCGCCTTGCCCTCATCAACGACTCCGCCTTGCATACCCTTCTGCACGCTCAGCGGCCCATTGACCTCCCTGTTGATCCGCACGTAATCCTTCATCGCGTCTGGTGGGCCGCGCTCCTTTAGGAAGGTGAGGTAGTAAGCCGTCACCTCTTTGACATCGGTCGCCGAAAGGCTCGACCTCTCCCGAACGGCGTAGCAAACAGCTTTGACACGG